>RCUC01111676.1:0-13774 GCA_003697995.1 Taxidea taxus jeffersonii
GCACCTCCTAAAGGTCCCATTTCCTAATACCTTCCCATGGGGCATTACGTTTCCACATACGAATTTAGATGGGACACAAAATTTCAGTCCTCAGCAGCCTCTTTCCTGTTGGAGTGAAGAATTCTGAAAAAAGGCATTCGAGCTAAACCCTGAAGGCTGACATTCCAAATAAAAGGAAGATAATGAACCAAGATACCAGGGCCACGAAGTGCAAAACGTGTTAGGGGAATCCCAGTGGACGTAAAGTTTCGGCCCACTGTACATTTCTGGATGAAGCACTTGAACTTTATTTTTTAGGCAGTAACACGCTTATCAATACTTTTTACTTAGAGATATCACGCAATGGGAGATTAGAGCTTAAGAAAAGTTTTCTAGTTTCTGTAAGTGTGGTATTGTACAGTTGAATCCATAAACACAGAGGGAGGTTTAAGGCTGGGTTAACCTCGGTCTATGAATCGCTTGGGGGAAGTGTCTGTGAAGCTCAGAAACTGCTCGCTACGTTTTTATGGGGGCGGGGAGCTGCCTAACTTTCTTCAACTTTTCAAAGGGTCCGGGATCCAAAAAAGATGACCTGCCAAAGAGAGAAAATCAGCACGTCCCTTTCTGTCCCAAGCCTGGAAGTATATAGCTCCCGTTTGGGGGTCAGGAGACTAGAGTGAAACTAGCCTGAATATCTCCTCATTCAGAGTTAAGAGGCAGTTTCTGTTGTAATGACAAGACCTGGAGAAAGATCTTGGATGCCAGGAGGGACCTATCACGGTACACACTCCAGCAGACACACGCCGGCTTCCGAGATCCGCGTGGCGCGAGGGGAGATGAAGCACCCTGCACATCCTTCCCCACGCTTTCTTCTGGCAGCTGCGCAGGCGCTAGGACCGAGGCCCTGCCGCGTGCTTCCCGCGACGCTCCACCCTGCCCCGCCCCTGCGCGAGGCAGGACGGGAAAGCCAAGATGGACGCGTTCATTTGAACATCTCGCCTGAGTGGCTTCCTAGCACTCCTGCCCCGTCCTGCCTGTCGTTCGCAGTCGCGTCTGTAACTGCTGCCCGTTCTTCCTCCGGAATTGGGGAGGGAGAGGGAATGAGAAGCTGCAGCGGCCGAGGAGTTACCGTGACCGATCCCGCCGCTGCTCTCGGGCCCCCTCGGCCCCGCGCCTCCGGGGAGCAGCCGGGGCTCGCCGCGCCTGACGCGTCCCGAGTTACACAGGTGTGGGCCCGGGCCCGCAGCGTCCGGTGGTTCACCGCGTGTCCTGTGACCCTGCACCCGCCCCGAGTTGACCTGCGTTCGGTGACCAGAGGGCTGGGAGCCCAGGGGCAGGCCCTGAGCGCGCGTTTGCGCTAAGTGGCCCCCGGCCTGCGGACTGGGCTTTCCGGGGTGCACCTCCCTGCGCCGCTCCTCGCTGACTTCCTTCTTGAGCTAGATGCAGTGACCCATGTGGGCCTCAGCTTCCAAATCGGCCCCTTGCCTCTCAGACGGGAATTTTTGAGGCCCAGAGGCTTAGCTTGTTGGGTTTCACCTAACCCCAAAGAGGTTGTTCCTGCTCTGCCTTTTTGCGGAGACTACGCAAGATGCCTTTCCTGTGCATTTGGGTCTCTTCTCGAAGCAGTTTTGTGGTTACCATTGGCAGGGTAGTTTTTGTTTATTGTAAACAATGCCGATAATTTGGTTTATAGCTTACCAATGTAATATAGTACTTTTATATGTAGCTTTTTATGTTGCCCTAATAAGTAAACACTTAGAAATTTGGGGTACTATAAAAGTATTAAATATGTTTTAATCGTACAAAAAATATTGCACTGTTAAAATAATTGTGTAATAATGTAATTTTCTCAAAGTTTTAATAGAATAACATTTCGAAATTGCACAACTGAAGTTGGATAAAGTCGCAAGTTTAATGCTGGCTGTCCTGTTGACTAGGAAATAGGAAGACCAGCAGAGTTTTGTTGTTTTCTTGTAAGTTTTATAAGGCACGTTATTAGTTATGTCCTAAATTCAACTGTTCTCAATTCTGAATTTTAGCAGGAGGAAGTAAGTGCTACCATTGTGACATACAGTTGTCTCAGGAATAATGTTAATTCACAGCGAAATAGGTTTGCAACCCTGGTTGCAGCATAGGAGCTACAGAGGCTTTGAGATAGTGCAGCAAGGAAAACTACTGATGCAAAAAAACCCCAAACAAACCCTCAAATGAGAAACCTAAATCAAATTTAATTAAACTCTTCATTTTGAGTGCTTTCCCGATCCTAAACGTTGTCTGTACTGTTGACATCAAGCGTTTGTTTTGATTTCTTTGTTTGAGGATTGCAGTTTAAATGTGTTGCCACAAAACCTATTTCTAATGTAGGTGTTGTCTCAGAGACAGAACTGGCATCCACTTAATATACCATATTGCAGACTATCAGAATTTTATTAGCTGTCAGTTGCTGTATACAGAAATATTTTGGAGGTAAAGGAGTATTTTTCCACCCACAGCTCATCTACATCTAATGAATTGTGCTGTAATAGATTAAAAGCTAGTACTCTTAAATTTGCTACAAGCATGACTATTTAATGGCCAGAGTTATTCATGTCTTGGTTCTGGTTTGACCAAAAATTGGAATTGGTTGTTGTTATATGTTTAAATGAATTGGGGTGTCAAAACTGTGGATGACGGACGCTTGACAGTTTATTAGGTCTTTTGTGGACTGGTCAACTAAAAGCAGTACTTCAACTACTGATGAGTTAGAAGTAATTTTGTTTGTTTGTTTGTTTCATTTCAATATGCCAGTGATCCTTTTGGTATGCTTCTCATGAAATCTGGAATGCCCTTTGATGTTATGATTACTTGTGTACCTACAATATGATAGGATTATTTGACACTCATCTAAGGATTAATGACTCTTCTGTAAACTTTTATAATATTTTTATTGTGGTTTTGACTTTAGAAGCTGACCAGAATGTGTTTGAATTTATGCAGAAATAATGTTGATATTTGGAACCCATGTCGAACTTCTATGAAGAAAGGGCAACGATGATTGCAGCCGGGGATTTGCAGGAATTTGTTCCTTTCGGTCGAGACCACTGCAAGCACCACCCTAATGCTTTGAACCTTCAGCTTCGCCAGCTGCAGCCAGCATCTGAATTATGGTCTTCTGACGGTGCTGCTGGCTTGGTGGGATCCCTTCAGGAGGTTACAATCCACGAGAAACAGAAGGTTCCATTAAGTTTCCCATTATATTTTTGAAATGTAGAGTGATGTGATCTCTTTGTAATTTAAGGCTACTCAGATGCAATAGAAAGGAATATGATGCAACTTGTAGAGTAGAGATTCAAATTTCAGTCAAGGCTAAAATGATGACGTTATTGTATTTTAGGGTCATAACTGTTTATTTATTTATTTTAAAGATTTTATTTATTTATTAGAGATCACAAGTAGGCAGAGAGGCAAGCAGAGAGAGAGGAGGAAGCAGGCTTCCCACTGAGCAGAGAGTTCGATGTGGGACTTGATCCCAGGACCCTGAGATCATGACCTGAGCCGAGCAGAGGCAGACGCTTAACCCACTGAACCACCCAGGCGCCCCACATAACTGTTTATTTAGACATGTTTAACTCATGGTGTCATAATGAGTGTCAGTTTCAGTAGTATGGTCTATTTTAAACCTCCTCTTCACTTAGTATGTAGAGACCAGATTTCATGTTATTTGATGAGTAGATTGTAGAGTTAGAAATGGTCCCTATTGCAAAAGACCTGCATGTTTCTAGAGGAGAAAAGAAATGCTACACAAGTAGATAGAGTAGGGGAATGAGATGCAAGTGTGTGTCAGGAAATCAGTCTTTCCTGCCTTAGGCCCTTTTCCTATCCCTTTGTGATACCAAAATCTCAGAGAGGGGAGGTTTAAACCTTTCTGGTTCCCATTTCTTTTGATGGGTAGGACAAGGGAAGGAAGGTGAGCGTATATGCAGTCGTGAAACAGGGAAATCTGCATTATGCATTAATTCTGCTGGTGATTCCCATGTGTACCTCACTACTCCCTTTCCATCATCCCCACAAATGCTTAATACACCTTTTTAGTGTCCCAAGGATGTTGGTTTCATTCTATAGATAAGGATTATTTTTGTTTGTTTATATTTTTGACAGGATAATGTGTTATAAGGAAGCTAATATAGAGAATTTTTGAGTAAAATCTTGTTCTTGAAGTCATGTAAGATTTATAATACACACCCACTCTGTTAATCAGTGGCACCAGACCTTCCGAGAGATTGAGTCTTATTCCACAGGCAGAGAGTAGGAGACTTGTATCTGGATGATTATTTGATTTAATTAATAAATCTTGTTCCATACTATTGTAAAAGAGAGTGCTTTAACATGTCTTACATTTGTTAATTTTTAAGGAAAGCTGGCAGTTAAGGAAAGGCATCAGTGAAATTGGAGAAGAAGTGGATTATGATGAGGAACTCTATGTGGCTGGAAATATGGTGATCTGGAGCAAAGGAAGTAAAAGCCAGGCATTGGCTGTTTATAAAGCGTTTACAGTTGACAGTCCTGTTCAACAGGTGAGTTGATTGGAATTTTAGCATTTAGTTGACTATTTAACACTTTTTTTAAGAAAAGCTTTTGTCCTAGAATTTAACAGAAATGATAAAAACATAGCTGAATGATCCCAGCAGCTGGACATATATTTAAAAATGTAGTGAGGATAATGGTAGGAAAATAGAAATTTCACTTGTTTTCTTTGTCCTCACTTTTTTAATACTGTCCTTTGTCAGTTTAATGGTAATCTTTAAACATTGTCCTTGATTAATTTGATTTATTGTCAATAAAAATTTATAAGATGTTAAGGGTACAAAAATGTTTTAACACATGATGATTATAATTGTTTGCAGAGTATTGAATAAAAATTTGGGTTCAGAGTAATAGAAAGGGAAAGGAAAATAGCCTACTTTGCTATCATTATAGTTAGCTATTAAAACTAACTCTTCTAAAATTAGTAATTAAAGAGAAAGAATTAAGCACTTGCCCTGCCTTTTTGGAAGACATGCAGTCCATCTCCAGTTAATGAAGGAAAACCCTTATTTATAAAATGCTGGTGAATAAATAAAAAGGGAATGGTAGGATTAGAAATGACCATTTTTTAACCTCCAGTGTAAACTGATAGAGACAGTGATTGTTAATGGACCCTAACACTATTGAGTAAAAGGATGCGACCATGGCAAAAAGGTGTCACCCCGTGGCTTACTTGTTAATGTGAAGGAACAAATGTATATCTACTTTGGAGGTATCTGTTGGTCTCCACCTCAACCAAATTGAGTTTATCGTCACTGGTAGTGAGGCAAAGGAGTAATAATATGCACCTTGAGCATGTAATGCAGCATGAAATACTTGTCATCTACTGTTGTCAGCTACTAAGTTTTCTTCCCAGAAATACTTGACTATCTAGATTTAACTTTTAGTTTTAGGAAATATGGATCAGTTTTTAAAATATGAGGAAATGAGGAGGGAGTTGGAGGTGTAGATGAAACAAGAATGGCCAAAGCTAGATAATTATTGAAGCTGGCAGATTTGAATTCATTACTATTCCTTTTACTTAATACATATTTGAAATTTCCCATAATAAAAAGTTTAAAGAAAAAAACACTATGAGAAAACAATTGGGGGGATAGTCTACAATTCTGGTCTCTTTAAAAAGTTAGGGAGAAATAAAAGGTCAGGGAGAAAGAAAGAAAAGGTGGGGACTGCTCTAGTTAAAAAAAAAGTAAAAGGACATCAAATGCAGTATTTTTTGAAACTTGTTGAATGAACTTCAATTGAATCCTGGTTTTAGAAAATCGGCCAAAAAGACATTTTTTGGGGAAGATTTGCAAAACTTGCAAATGGGCTGGGTACTAAGTAATGTTAGAAAGTATTTTTTTCTTAGGCAGGATGATGATTTTGTGGGTATATAGGAAAACATCTTTATTTGCAGGAAGTGCATGATGAAATGTTGAGGGGTAAAGTGTCATGATGTGATTCAAATAGTGCCCTCTCAGTCCCACATGTACACAAATGCTTGCACATAAACAGATACGGTGAAATATTAATAACTTAGATTTAGGTGAGACACTTTCAGTGTATTACTTCAACTTATTGAGAATTTTTAGAAAGTTGAGGGAGAAAGGAATCCATTTATAGTAGTTGGATTGTTAGGTTGAGATGAGGCTTTTGACTAATATTAAATTTCTTTTTTTTTTTTAATTTTTAAAAATTTTTTTATTTGTCAGAGAGAGAGAGAGAGAGCAAGCACAGACAGACAAAGTGGTAGGCAGAGGCAGAGGGAGAAGCAGGCTCCCTGCCGACCAAGGAGCCCGATGTGGGACTCGATCCCAGGACGCTGGGATCATGACCTGAGCCGAAGGCAGCCGCTTAACCAACTGAGCCACTCAGGCGTCCTAATATTAAATTTCTTATTGGTAAATATTGAAACCTTTACATGACACTACTTATTATTTATTATTTTTCCATTAACTCTTTTCCTGATGAGCACTAACAATTTATTGGGAAAGATAAATTGAATTATTTTAAGACCTGAGGGCATGTGTGAAAGCGTTTCTGTTTAGAAGTGTTAAAGTCAATGATCTTTTTAAAAAGATTTTATTTATTTATTTCAGAGAGTGCATGCACGCACATGCTTTTGCAAACTGGGGGAGGGTTAGAGGATGAGGGAGAGAGAATCCCAAGCAGGTTCCATGTCCAGCATGGAAGCCCTAGGTGGGGCTCAAGTCTCATGACCCTGAGATCACAATCTGAGCTGAAATCAAGAGTTGGGACGTTCAACCAACTAGGCTACCCAGATGCTCTGCCAGTGATCTTTTTGATGATGATTTTTCTATATGTAATTCATACGGTTAGTGTAGATGTGAAAAATGGATTTGATGATGTCCAAATAGTTCTTTGCTTCTGTGTTTCCATCTTAATTTCTCCCAAGAATGATTGCCTGTTTACTAGACTCCATTGGTATGTGGTTAGATATATTGTCTCATTTTTCTTGTCTCCTTTCTCTTAAGATTGTTTATATGTAGGGGTGTCTAGGTGGCTCAGTTGATTAAGTATCTGACTCTCATTTTCTGCTCAGGTCATGATCTCATGGTCATGAGATTGAGCCCCAAGTCTGGCCCTGCGCTGGGCGTGGAGCGTGCTTAAGATTCTCTCTCTCCCTCTTTTTCTCCACCCCCCCCCAAAAAAAAGAAAAGAAAAAAAAATGGTTAAAGTGGTTTTATGTTATATATATTTTACCACAATTAAAAAAAAACATAAAAATGCTGTTAAACAGTTTTAATAAGTGATTGTCAACATGCCAGTTGAAGTCTAATGGCTTTTCCTAATTTGTATTTTATAAGAGGGGCCTTTAAGAAAAGAAAATGTTAATTTTTCTAAAGATTTTTTTCTAAAATGAGTCTAGGAGAGTCTGAGAATGTTAAGATCATTGGGTAAGTCTGGAGATTATAAAATGGCTTTGCAATTTTGAACTCTTCGGAAAACTCTTTAGCTTTCTAAAACTTATTTGCAAACACAGTTTGTCTTTCCTTATGTTTATCATTAATCCGGTTTTATTTTGTCTTATTCTTTTTTGTTCCAGTGGTATATGTATTGAGCTGATAAGGAGAGACAGGTATTATGTAGGTGTAATTGTTATTAATCGGATACCATTAGTGAATAGGTTATTATTTAGATAAAATTTTCTCAGGTAAGCATTTTTTTTTATTTTAGGCATTGTGGTGTGACTTCATCATATCACAGGATAAGTCTGAGAAGGCCTACAGTAAGTTTCTTTTTGAAATTTTACTTTATCTTACTCCAAATGTTTATCTCCTTGTTTTTTTTGTTGTTGTTCAAAGTAAGTAGCCACTATAATAGTGATTTAGCCGAAGCTTTTTTTTATCATATATTAAAGAATTTGTCCTGTTCGGAATTGTAGTTTGTGATTGTTGTTTTGTTTTTTTTAAATGCATAATTAATTGCATAAATCTTTTATCATTTCTTTTCAGATAGTAATGAAGTAGAAAAATGCATATGTATATTGCAAAGCTCATGTATCAACATGCATAGCATAGAAGGAAAGGATTACATAGCTTCTTTACCTTTTCAGGTAAATTGAATATTTCACTATTTTTGTGTTTTTTTTTTTTTTTTTTAAAGATTTTATTTATTTATTTGATAGAGACCACAAGTAGGCAGAGAGGCAGAGAGAGAGAGGAGGAAGCAGGCTGTCCGCGGAGCGGAGAGTCCAATGCGGGGCTCGATCCCACGACCCTGGGATCATGACCCGAGCGAAGGCAGCGGCTTTAACCCACTGAGCCACCCAGGCGCCCCGTATTTTTGTGTTTTGTTGTAGAATATTCTTGAATTAATTGGGCTCAGAACTATTGCTATTCTTACACTTTGTAGTAATCAAGACCATCGTTTTTATTCAAATAAAGTTTTTTTATTTGAATAACAGTTCAAATAAAAATTTTATTTGAATTTTAACAGTTTAAATCCATTTTTCCATCCTTTGCATAAAAAATAAATTATTTAATGAAGTGGATTATGGAGTTTTTTCCTGAGAGAATTTTTTCAGTTTAAGTTTTAAAAAGAAAGTATTTTGGAATATTAAAGCCTGTGAAGAAGGTTATTGTCTTTTCCCTATTTCTCATCATCACATTGTCATTTGGTACTGTTATTAACCAGTGGCAGGAATTTCTGACTGAACTCTTTCTTAGATTTGATTTTGTGTTGGACTTTAAAAAAATATTGCTAATGATTACATTATTTTGTGAAGCTTTAAGTTGGAAGAAAATCTTATGTTCTATAGTTTCCTAGCACATGTTATAAAGAGTAATTTCTTTTACTTCTGCTTTTTCCTATCCTTTTACCTGATAGGTTGCAAATGTTTGGCCCACCAAGTATGGATTGTTGTTTGAACGAAGCAGTTCTACACATGAGGTACCTCCAGGTCCACCCAGGTATCCATTTTACTCAGTTCAGTATATTTTTATTTGGGCTTTTTTGGTGCTGGTTTTGAGGCAAAATTGTTTACCTAAAAGTTGGGGATGATGATAATTTCCATGCTGACAGCATAGATAAATGCGATTTTCTCATCTCAGTACTGTATACTTATGAGGTCTACTTCTGACATGGCACTTAATTATCTACTGCTTCCCTCCTCCCCTCCATAGTAAAATTAAACGAGCACATACTTAGTGGATATGAAGACTGTTCTTAGAGCCATCATTGTTTTACTGTGTTACTTTGGGCAAGTCATTAGGGCTTTCTTAGCTTTAGTTTCCTTATCTGTCACAGAAGTACTGTCATTTACCTCTTAGGACTTATGCAAAGATTAAATGAGCTGACATATGTAATATTTGACACAAGACTTAGTACATATTAGATGCACAATAAATGGTAGGTGCTTATTGGTAGCATGTTTACATTGTCTCCCTAATAAATTGTGAGCTCACCTGTCATAGTCTGGTTTAAGTAATAGATACTATTTTTAAAAAATTGCTTGTAGATTTTAATCTTTCTGTGTTTAGACAGAAGGCCTGTTTTTTTGTCCTTTTTTAATCACTCCTTAAAAATATACGGCCTTTTTATTGACTTGACGTTTTTCTTCCTTTTTTTGTCACTTTTTTGTAAATGGATATAGGACACTAAATTTCTTTCTTAGCTGCCAGAGACACACTGCCACTAAGAGAGGTTAAAAAAAAAAAGGAAAAAAAGACTACCTTATGCTTATTACTCCATTGGCTCTGTAATGTGATGATTCCTGTATGTAGAGATTCCCTGGGCTGTGTTGATTTCCCTGTGTGTGTGCATGCATAGAATTACCATGTACAAGAAGAGATATTTCCAGGGATGAAATAGAAGATACTGTGAGAAATAGTATGTAAAAAGTTTAGAGGCTTGCTTTTTGAGATGATAGATTTCTAGTTGCTTGTATAATCTGGAGAAGATATTTCTTTGCAAGGAAAGTACAAAATTTGCACATACATGGAATCATTTTGTGTTGGTGATTGACTGATTATTTGTTTATTACTAGAGAACCTTTACCCACTATGTTCAGCATGCTGCATCCACTAGATGAAATAACCCCACTTGTTTGTAAATCTGGAAGTAAGTGTATTTTTATAAATTCTTTCATTCTTTTTTTTTTTAATAAATTCTTTCACATAAACTTTTTTAAGTTTGGGGGATAGGAGGAAATGGAAGAGCTTTATGAAAATTGGGCTTGTTTTATAGAAATAATGTAGTTTAAACATTCTTATTATGAAAATTTATATTAAAGCAAGAACTTGAATACTATGGTATTGTTTTTTAATTGTTATTTTATTAACAATTTTATTGTTAAATGTTATTAAATGTTATTGTGTTAATAGTTATTCTTTTATTAAAAATAGGACCTATAATCAATCAGGAATATTGATATATTTGCCACCATATCTGGAGATGACTCTGGATTCTGTTCTTCATTAATAAGTACATGAATAATATTTAAATGATCTATAATTGGTTTTTGTTGTTCAAGAAAAAAGTACAGGTTTTTGGCCTGTTCTGTGTAAATTTTAATAACTCATTTTCTGTGCTCATAATAAGACAATTTGCTGAGATGCAGAACTTTTAATATTTCCTAAGGTATTTCTAGTTGTTTATCTTAAAAACTTAAATGTGGCCAAACATGATAGGTAATTATAAATAATGAGGACTTGAAACTGAAAAAAAAAGTGTTTATATTTTTTGACCAATTTTACTTGTAGGACTTTATCCCAAGAACATATTCTGAAATTCCACTGAGGTTTTTAATCTTGTGTATCAGGGCTTGGTAAACTGCAGCCCACGGGCTAAATCCAGCCAACAGCTTGTTTTTGTATGGCTTATGAGCTAAGAATGGTTTTAATCTTTTTAAAGGGTTGTAGAAAAAAACATTATGCAACAGTCATTATGTGGTCCACAAAGCCTCAGCTATTTATTCTCTGGCCTTTTACTGAAAAGTTTGTTGGTAATTTTGTATTATACTGGTAACAATTACAGACAACCTAAATAAACATGTTAGAATGGTGTGAAGCATTATTGATCATGTTTTTGAATAATATTTAATGACCCCAGGAATTGCTTGTGCATAATGTTAAGTAGAATGTAAAACTGAGTACAGTGATTCTAATTTTTGTCAAGGCACATAAAGTGTATGTATACATGTAGGAAAAAAACCCCAAAAAAAGGAATACTCCCTGATGTATTAAGAGTGGATATTTTGGGATGGTGGAATTATGAGTGATTTTTATTTGTTTCTTTATAAAATACCTCTTATTTTTATAAAATATTTAAAATTAAAAAATATTTTAACTGAGAGGGAAGGGAGGCATTTAGGAAGCTGTCAGATAAGGTTATAGAAATCAATTCTGGGTACTACAGAAGTAAAAGCTAAACTCACTAGGAAAAACTTATTTTGCAAGTATACTCAGTAAATAGTGTACTGTTCAGCTCTGTTTGAATAGTTATTACAGAGGACAGATTTCATACGGAAGAACAGTCAAGAGGTCAAACTTGGCAGGATAGTTGATTGCAGTTTGTAGATCAGTTAGTTGTTGAGTAGTGACAGACCTACCTGTGGCCACAGGGCAGTGAGTCAGCACACATCTTCAACATGTAATCGCATGTATGTGAATTGAAACTGGTAATATATTCTGTATGTAGGTTGAGGAAGTTGATGCCCAAGGTAAATTTAAAAATTCAGTGTAATTATATATTAGTGGATTTTTGTGTCTTAATTGGGTGGGTTTTTCTTTAGGTATTATAGAAAGTCATTTCATAAAGAACTGTCTTGTGAAGTTCATTGTTCAATACCTGATCGTTTCTCTTTTATCTTTTAAGGTCTTTTTGGTTCATCAAGAGTGCAGTATGTTGTAGATCATGCAATGAAAATTGTTTTTCTCAACACCGACCCCTCCATTATAATGACCTATGACACTGTTCAAAGTTTGCATTCTGTGTGGGCTCTCCGGAGAGTCAAAACAGAGGTAAGGATAAAGGCAAGTCACTTTTTAACATGAAAGGATAGTTAACACTGAAAACTTTCACATGTATTTGGAAGAATCATTTGTGAAATGCATTGAGCTTCTTAGGAGAAAAGAAGTATTGTGTCTTTATTAACTGGCTTCTACCCTGAATTCTCACCAGGAAATTACCCTTTTAATCTAATTATTGCCTTTTTTTTCCCCCCTTCTCATCATTTTGACTTAAGGAAGAGAATGTTGTCTTAAAGTTCTCTGAACAGGGGGGAACCCCACAGAATGTGGCCAGTAGTAGCTCCCTCACAGCACACCTCAGAAGCCTCTCCAAAGGAGATTCCCCCGTGGCTTCACCTTTCCAGAATTACTCCTCCATTCACAGTCAGAGTCGCTCGACCTCCTCACCCAGTCTACACTCTCGTTCACCTTCTATTTCCAACATGGCAGCTCTAAGGTGGGAATTAAGTGTGGAAGTGTTTCCTTGTTTTAAACAAGATATCCCAAGAAAGAGATACCGTCTTTTCAAACTTTCTCTTAATATTTTGGAGGATTTAAAGTCTCTGTTGATAGCTCTTGGGTTTTTTTTTTTTTAAGGGAAAATAGTGATTATCCCAGTTGTGTTGCTAAGTAAAAGTTAGATTTTTTAAGTGAGTCCCATTTAGAAGCTGCCTGTGCTTGTTATAAGATTCGTTGCCTCATTTCCATCATTAAGTGGCAGCAATTTGATGAATATTAATTGCAAAAATATTTCGGTTTCTCTTTCCTTTCTTGTTTTTGGTCTTTGTATGAGCTTTTTCATTTTTACTAGTATCTGTCTGGTAATATGGGGACATAATTTTGTTGGTATGTACATATCAATATATAGGAATGTAGTTTGGACCTTTCTGAATATAAAAACAGTTCGTGTTCTGAGGCAGAAATGAACTAATTTTTGTTTTTAAAATTCAAGATTGAATTTTAACCAGAATTTTAAATCTTTAGAATACAATAAAACACGTAATGTGAGCCATTTAAATAGTTATCCCCTTTTAAAAAAACTTATTCCTGACAGGGATTATACCAGGAATGCACTTGTTACATAAGAGTTTCAGGAAGTATGATTGGAAAGCATGTTCTGTCAGCCTACCTTGTTAATTGTGATGCCCTCTCTCTGTTTATTTTGCAGTCGTGCTCATTCTCCTGCCTTAGGAGTGCACTCTTTCTCAGGGGTGCAGAGGTTCAACCTTTCAAGCCATAATCAGTCTCCAAAGAGACATAGTATTTCTCATTCTCCAAATAGTAATTCTAATGGCTCCTTCCTTGCACCAGAAACAGAGCCAATTGTTCCTGAACTTTGTATTGACCATTTATGGACAGAAACGATTACTAACATAAGGTTTGGGACATATATTTTTATATTCAAAGAAAAATGTTGGTAAAAGTCTTAGAAAATCCTTGGTGTTTCCTTTAGTCTTTTAATATAATCAGTTATTAATACTTATAAAAATGTAGAGATAAATGTTAAGGCTGCCTCAGTTTCAAGAGGCTATTAATAGTATTAAAAGTGATTATAAAAGTATTCTTTTATTATTTTGTATTCCGTAGTAGTAAGAATCTCTTAGATTTGAGGTGTTTAATGTTTTAGAGAGAAGCATCTAATTTCTGTAGGTTAAGAAACTTCGGGTTTTAAAAGTGTTTTTTTAAAGTTAGTTGAGTGTCAGCAGTTGTTTCTGGGATATGCCACTTAGACCTCTGATATGCCTTTCCCCTTTTATGTTGTTTTTGATCAATCATTC
>RCUC01111699.1:0-34184 GCA_003697995.1 Taxidea taxus jeffersonii
TCCTCATAAGAATATATAAGCACATTTAAATATGCAACATTGAATATTAAATATGTATAATATATATTGCATATATTATATTGTATAAATAATATATTACATATATTACAATAGTCAATATAATATATAAAATATATTTATATATATAAACACATATATAAAACAAATATATGTTTATGTATAAACATATAAATAATATATGTAATATATATAACATATGACATATATAAACATATAAATATAATATAATAATATACTCGAGAATATATAAGGTCATTTAAATATATGTTATATATATTTTATATATTATATTATATACATTGTAAATATATATATGTACATATGTATACATATATATGCCATTTAAAAATCATTGCCATTTTATAGACTGGGAGACTGAGGCACAGAGGACCAAAGATACACAGCTATTATATGTCCCATACATACACAATTACACACTGCTTGATGAAGAGTGGGCATATTGTAAGTTCTCCAGGGTTGCTGGAATGACTACATGGGAAGACGACTGTGGAACGTGGAGCCTAGCACAAAGCAAGCACTGGATAGAGGTTTCTGTTTCCTTGAGAGCAGCCCTTCTTGTTGGAATCATTAGCAGTAGAGCTACCTACCCCCCATGTAGCCCTATCCCAGGGGACATTATGAATATTCTATTTTGGAGAACCAAATTGTAATATGGGTAGACCCAGCTTGGACAGCAGGGTGTTTGTAAAACATGGCTCTGTCCTTGGTGACACTGACAAATGCAGCCCAAAATGTGATGTGCGGTGTTCAGGGCAGAGGCTGCGGACCGCTGGCATCTGGTCATGTGGCATGATTTTGATTATGGTTTGGCTACGTGTTCTAGTCCAGTTCTCTTGTCATCCCTGCAATTACTTGGCTTATTCAACATTCCTTTTTTTTTTTTTTAAAGATTTTATTTATTTATTAGTTAGAGAGAGAGCTAGCGAGCACAGACAGACAGAGAGGCAGGCAGAGGCAGAGGGAGAAGCAGGCTCCCCGCCAAGCAAGGAGCCCGATGTGGGACTCGATCCCAGGACGCCGGGATCATGACCTGAGCCGAAGGCAGCCGCTTAACCAACTGAGCCACCCAGGCGTACCTCAACATTCCTTTTAAAAAAATATTTTATATCTTTATTTGAGAGAGAGAGAGAGCACGAGAAAGAGAGAGAGAACAGAAGCAGGGGGTGCAGCAGAGGGAGAAGGAGATGCACGCTCCCCACTGAGCAGAGAGCCTGATGTGGGGCTTGATCCCAGGACTGAGGCACCCAGGCACCCCTCAATATTCTGTTAATAAACTTTCCCCCCCCTTATTTTTGTTAGCTGTGTTCTATTGCCTTCAACTAAGGACTCTTGAGGTTTTCCTTGCATTTGAAAATTCATCAAACATTTACAGAGTAGCTATTCTGTGACAGGCACTGGATACAGCGAGAGCCACATTGAAATGTGCCGCTCTCAAGGAGCTTATCCGAAAATAGCCTTATCCTTCCCTTCCTTCTTTCCTGCAAGGGGTCATTCTACTGGTAAAATAGCCCCAGCTCCTTCAACCTTTTCTAGGTGACAAGTTTCAGTTCTGTCACCATCCTGGTCCCTGTCCCTGATGTGCTGTAGGTTGACGGTGTTTGTGAGGAGTTTTACACAGCAAATACCAGAGACTCAATCAAATTGGATTAAGTTAAAAAAAAAAAAAAGTATTGGTTCAGGAAACTGAACATTTTAGGATCAGTCATTTGTCAGGCTGGTCAGTGGTTCTGAACTGAGCGTGCTTAGATTGCCATAACAAATATTCCACACTGGGGGCTTATACAACAGACCTTTACTGTCTGTTTTGGAGGCTAGAAGTTCCATATGAAGGTGTGGGCAGGGCTCATTCCTTTGAGGCCGTGAGGGAGCATCTGTTCCATGCCTCTCTCCTACTTTCGGGTGGTTGGCCGACAATCTTTGGCATTCCTTGAAATGAACCTGCGTAAACTATTAAGTAGCAGAGAACAGACAGAATGCCCCCATTCGGTATTCCACAAAATGAGCCTTATTTAATTCTTCCATGATAGAAGGTTCCCACGGCTCTCCTCAGAAACTTGACGTCTTCCCAAACTCCTCATCAGAAATAAGTAGTCGTTCCAAAAGTTGCCCCTAAGTTATGGAGCCCAGCGGACTTACATCTCCCCACAAAAGCATTTATAACCCAATTTCCATTTTGAACCAAGCTTTCTGGAAGCTCACTCACTCCTGTGACAAGGTTCTCACAAGAAAAGACACTGTGCCTTGAGCACTTATTAATATTCATCATTATTTCTAAATGAAGACCAAAATGAGATGATGTTGTCAGGCTTATAAAAATGCATTATGAAAAGTCACCAAATATTTCTCTGCAGAGGATATGCCTCAAGCTTTAAAGATATAGTCAGAATATTCTGGTATACCTAGAATCACACTCGAGTTAATCCAGAAAGTGAGTTGAATTGCAGGTGGGTATGTATGTTAGTTAAATGAGGCACAATGGATACACTGAGCATAAAGCTTATTTGCAAATCTGGTTTTAATCCCAGCTCCAGCCATCGCAGAAGGGACACACCTCCTGCTCCACTTCAACCCCAATGGCAATAATCCTCTTGGCCTTCCTCCAGGTTTCTCGTGGGTCCGTGGCCCGCACGCTGGGCTCTGTCCTTGTACTCTCTGGGCAAGTTACTGAACTGTTGCAAGCATCAGTTTCCTCACCTGTAATATGGAAATAAATACATATCACTCTTAAGGTCGTTTTGAGGATCAAATAGGTTAACCGATGAAATCATACAGCAGAGCACTTGTCTATAAAAACACTCAGCAAAATGGCAGCCATTGTGAAGTTAAACAAACAAACAAACAAACAAGTTTTTCCTTTAATAATTAGAACACCAGGGGCGCCTGGGTGGCTCAGTCATTGGGCGTCAGCCTTTGGCTCAGGTCATGATCCCAGGGTCCTGGGATCCAGCCCTAGTTGGGCTCCCTGCTCAGCGAGAAGCCTGCTTCTCCCTCTCCCACTCCCCCTGCTTGTGTGCACTCTCTTGCTGTCTCTCTGTCTGTCAAATAAATAAATCAAATTTTAAGAAAGAAGAAGAAGGAGGAGGAGGAAGAGGAGGTGGGGGGAGGAGTGGGGGAGGGGGAGAAGAATTAGAAAACCATAAGTGCACTGGATCCTAAAGCTTGAACATGTTTAAGTGAATGGAATCTGGGGAAAACTACCTAAAAACTACCCTATCCCATTGCGAAAGGAGTGTTTCATCGTGCATATAGTCTGCAATAGAAGAGTAAGTTATACCTCTAAGGAACTGTTTTGAAAAGCCATCCATACATACGGAGAGTACAGAGTTCTTTAAGAAAAAAACTGGGGCAAATATTCTGGCATCTTCCATCGAAACTGAGAGAAGTGTGCAGATGTTATATAAGCATAAAGGACTAGGGATGATGGATGCTTTTCCAGCTAGAAGGGGGAAAACGCAGAGGGAAGTTGTAGATGGTGGTGTCCTTTCCGAATGATAGTCCTGGTTTCCTATAGTATGCTGCTGTAATTTAAATGCAGAGGACATCTTGGAGCATAGTAAATCAAAAATACATTTGAACCTTATTGATTAAATAAAAAAATCAAATCAGTCTTCTGCTGAAACCTATTACAGGATATTATCTGAATTTTGACACCGCAGAGGAAAAGAATGTTAACTAAAGACAGGGGGCTAGAGTTTAGAAGGTCCTAGACTTTTGGATTTACTTGACTCACCTTCTCAAAGTCTAACATCACATCCTACCTAACCAATAAAGTGGACCAGAACCAAAGCACATCTTATATTGTCCTTTTTCTCTAGGGCCCCTCATAATTTTGTAGGTTCTGATGAGGATTTCATTTTTGGTTGCCTTCATTGGGGAGGGAGTAAAAGGTGATCAGATAGGGTGAAGGGGAAGACACCAAGAAATCTACTCCCCCTTATCCATAAAACATGAAGGAGAAGAGGTGTCTGGTCTCTTTTTGTTCCAGATAATTGACCTTATTATTCTGATGATTAATGACCTGAGATCTCCTTCTAGCCCTATAATTTTGTAATTCCAAGAATAAAGTCTCTCTCTAGCTATCAAGGCAATTAACATAAGGATCACACCCGGGCCAAAGCGAGATTATGGCCAGAGTCATCTAGATAATTACTATAATCCTCTCCTTCCCTTTGGCATTGAAGGCCTGGCATGTTTAATCGAAAGAAAGGCCCCCTTGAGTGAGTGAATGGATGGGTGGTCGGGTTCACTGAGAACTGCAGATGCGCCGGGCACCACAGTCAATGTCAGCGGATGAGGTGTCTACCCTGCAGCATTGGGGAAGTGCTGACAGCCGGGCCACACACAGTAGAGAGTCTTATTGGTTTGAGTAATCTCAGTGATAATGACAAGTAACAAGAAGGCTCTGAACAATGAAGTTATTCCCAAAACCAGTGGAATAAGTTGCCTTGGCACATAAGGAAAAGCACAGTAGGCACCTAGCAAAATTGTGAAGTTATAGACGCTTTTGTTCAGCAATAACCTACAACACTTCTTAGTTTTACCCTCTCTCCCTGTGAGCTCTTCCCCTTCCTTATAAGCATCTCTTCTCCCCTCCAACTCGCCCTGAATCCCAGATCTTGCCTTTTGCCCTACGAGGAACTTGGGTCACGGACTCTTGTTTCTCAGATGGGCCCCTACTCCATCCTATGATTGCCCAGGGGATAGGAAATGAGCAGGGTCCTTGGGTGACCTGGATGGTGTCACCATCCTTGGTGACACCCCCTCCTTGAAAAGTGATGCTAAGTAAAGATGCTATTTTAGGCACAAGGTGGGACGCACAGTTCCGAGTGCATTTACTGAGCATCTATGACGTGCTGGAGTTTTAGAAATAACTGTGGCCCATTCCCTTTAACTGCAGTCTGGTAGAGGCCAGTGAGGAAAACACTGTTGACTTTCTCATACATCGGGGTGGCTGCTTTTTTGTTCTAAGCATGAGGAAGAAAGTGGTAAAGACAGGAAGTCTAAATAATTGATTTTTGAGGTTGCTTTCTGGGCTATAGGAGATGGGTGACTTAAAGATGGTGGCCCCTTGTTTGAAATTTCCTGACCGAGACAACTCTTGAGAATTGGAAAACCTGCTTTTCCTGTCATTCGTTGAATTTGAGGAAGCGGGACAGGCCCATTCTGTGTAGCCAAACAGGGTTCGTTCAGAAGGAAGAAAGGCCTCCCCATAGCTGTTGTGTATCAAATGTGGCTCCAACTAGAGGACAACCTCTAGTTGTGGAACTAGAGTTCCACGGGAGCTCAGACCCACCCTGGCTGGCCACACCCCACTGAAGTGTGCACTGTGTACCCTTCTTGTGCTGCATCAGAGTCTTTTCTGATGTCCTTATGGCCCATGGAAGGGTAGACCAAAAGTGTGGGTAAGGCTAATGCCCTGGGGGACATTTTTCAACCAATGGGGCAGTGGAGACTGTGGATGATTCTTCCAGCCTGCCTGCCTTTAGACAGACAACTCTGGGCAGCATTTCATGTGCTTTTCCAGAGGGCTTGGTGGAATGGAGCCCCTGACACTTCATGCCACCAGTGGCAGTTTCAGTAATGCACAGTTATACTGGCTTTCTAACGCCTACTTCCCTACTCTTTGCTCTCTGGAATTCTCCCAATAGATTAATTCACACTCAAGTCCTTGCCTTAAGGGTTCCCAAAGAAAGAAATCAAGGGAGTGGCATTTTCTGATGATACTCTGTCTAGTGTTTGGATTGTAAGTGTCCTTCAATTACTTTGACTCATTAAAGTTATGATATACCTTATCTTATTAAAGTAATAAATATAAATCTTTTTTAAAGATTTTATTTATTTATTTGACAGAGATCACAAGTAGGCAGAGAGGCAGACAGAGAGAGAGGGGGCGGGAAGCAGGCTCCCTGCTGAGCAGAGAGCCCGATGCGGGGCTCGATCCCAGGACCCTGACATCATGACCTGAGCCAAAGGCAGAGGCTCAACCCACTGAGCCACCCAGGTGCCCCAAGAAATGTAAATTTTTAAACAAGTAATAAATATGTTTAAAATGCCAGCAAGTAACATAGGAGAAAAGCCTTCAAGAAGGCATAATGAGAATGAAAATTTAAGTTGAAGAAGGATTCATTAAGATGCTTATGTAATTGTTTAAAGTCATACATCTCATGTCATTGATGGCTACATATATTTGTGGCTGAAGGGCAAATTCTGGATTTGTGTTGGTAGGTACCTGGGGAGGTAAACTAGAAAATGGGGCTTCTGAGGGTTTTACAGAAGATTTCAACTGTATATAACTTCTGTCCTATATTTTATTTTTTTATCTTTATTTATTTTAAAAAATGTTATTGTTAAGTAATTTCTATACCCAATGTGGGGCTCGAACTCACAACCCCAAGATTAAGAGTCACACGCTTACTGGCTGAGCCAGCCAGGCGCCCCTGTTGTATATTTCAAAGAAAATATTCAAAGAATAACTTCCAAAACGTTAATTTATTCATTTGGGTTAGAAAGTATGAAGGCATTTGTCATATTTTTCTCTACCACACACTTAAAATGTTTCCCAATTTCAAAAGTAAAAGCAATTTTAAATGTTCTAATAAAATTCAGTGAATTTAAAGCCTTGAAAAAGAACAGATGACCTACACAAACTCAGTCCCAAACCATCATAGGTATTGCCAATTTGAAATATATTCTTCCAGATGTTTTTTTCTAACTTGATATCATTGACTTGAAATGCAACTTTTAGTCTTGTTATCCTCAGGAGCTCAGAACTTCTATTGTTGACTATGGTAACCGGGAAGAAGTACTGACAACAGAGAAATTTTAAAAATACATTAATTTTTTCCCCAGAAAATGTGAGATTAGCACTATGAGTTTAAATATGGGGTGTGACATTTCATGGTCACACAGACAGGGTTCCCAATGTAAAGAATGTTTGTTCTTCCTCTAGATGGCTGAATACCCAATCCAGAATTTTTATTGGGATTAAATCAAGTTCAACCATATTTCCATCTTTCCTCTGTCATCCATCTATAAAAACTATCACATTCAAGCTTTGTTCTATCTGCCATAAGAACTTCCAGTTACTGGGCTATTTTTTTTTCTTTTTATGATCACAAATAGCCTTTACTAAATTTGCAGACTAAACCTACAGTTTGGAATCTCGTGCATGGCTGCAACTTGGTATTATTTAGTATTATTTTTATTAATACACGTGTTGGGAGACAAGAGAACATTTTGATAAGTACTCATGAAATGTGCCAGATCGATGCATATTTTGAGTATCTATTTGCACAAAGCAATAACATGAACATATGGGCTCGCACGTTCTGAAGCCTGATACTGTTAGGTAGATCGATGCTGGTAATTTATCATGTGCCGCTAGAAGCAGAGAGATGAATTGTAAAACCCTATAATGGCTTCTGGCATCCAGGCAACACACCTTTCTGGCTTTTTCTCTCTTTGCCCTTAGAGTCATCAGCATCTCAAAGTAGGATTCAAGGATGAAGTCACTGTGAAACTTTCTAAGTTTTCAGGAAGAGACCAAGGGCTTGGTTATAAACAGAAATAAATACAAATTGCTGTAGGGATAAAACCACACTTCCTTTTCCTCGGAGGCTTTTTAAAGGGACCTTCAGGGGCGCCTGGGTGGCTCAGTGGGTTAAAGCCTCTGCCTTCGGCCCAGGTCATGATCTCAGGGTCCTGGGATCGAGCCCCACGTTGGGCTCTCTGCTGGGCGGGGAGCCTGCTTCCTCCTCTCTCTCTCTCTCTGCCTGCCTGCTTGTGATCTCTCTCTCTTTAAAAAAAAAGAAAAAAAAAAAGGGACCTACAGCTGTGCATCCTGCAACACTTTCCCTTTGCTCCTCTTCTCCCCACATCCTGACCAGGGAGCCAGGAAGCCTAGCTTCTAATGGCCGAGGGGAGATGGCAGGGAGCATGTGGCAAAGCTATGGGAGTGATTTGAAAACCCTTGACTCCTTCAGACCCCCCATCACCAGAAGCTATAAATAGGAATCCTTGGCAAGAGAGGAAGAAGGGACAGACCTCTGAATGCTCTTGAGCAAGAAGGAGAGAGCAGGAATATCTTAAATATTTGGTGCAAAAGCTGCTTCATTCCTTTACAGCAGAGCTGCTTGGACTTATGGGAGAACCTCGATCTGAGCAGGACTCAGAGCTGAGAAATTCTGCTGCAGTGGCTGCTGGGGACCTGATGAGATTTCAAAAAATCCCTCTTTGGGGGGGAAAAGTAGACAAACTTTTTTTATTTGGGGGATGTCTATTAGGGACTGAATTATGCCCCCCCCCATGCATATAGTGGATATTTCCACCCCCAGTGGGAGAGAGGGCCTTTCAAGAGGTAATTAGTTAGATGAGTTCTCAAGGGCGAGGCCCTTATAAGAAGAGGAAGAGACACCAGAGAACCCATTCTTTTACCTGGAGCACCAGGAATAGGCCATGGGAAGACACAAGAAGGCAGCAGTCTGCGAGGTGGGAAGACAGGCCTCATCAGAATCCAACCCCATCAGCAACTTGATCTTGGACTTCTAGCTTCCAGAACTGTGAGAAAACAATCTCTGCTAGGCAAGCCACCCAGTCTCTGGTGTTCAGTCATGGCAGCCTGAGGGGATGTAGACAATGTTGCTTAACACTGGGAGACAGATTTCATTTTGCTTGGGTGTATGAAAGGCATCGGATACATACCAAAGTCTGAGCAGTAGCAGACTGGTTAAGAGAACTGGCCATTGGACTCCCATGGGCCTTGTTCAAATCCCAGTTGATCACTTACTAGGTATGTGACCTCTAGCAAATGACTATCTCTCAGTAGGGGACTAATAATAGTTTATAGTGCAAAATGACATATCAGATAAAGGGCTAGTATTCAAAATCTATAAAGAATTTATCAAACTCAACACCAAAGAACACATAATCCAATCAAGAAATGGGCAGAAGACATCCAGATGGCTAACACACACATGAAAAAGTGCTCCACATCACTGGACATCAGGGAAATACAAATCAAAACCACAATGAGATACTACCTCACACCAGTCAGAATGGCTAAAATTAACCAGTCAGGAAACGACAGGGGTTGGCAAGGATGCTGTTGGTGGGAATGCAAGCTGGGGCAGCCACTCTGGAAAATAGCAGGTTCCTCAAAAAGATGAAAATAGAGCTATCCTATGACCCAGCAATCACACTACTGGGTATTTACCCTAAAGATACAAATGTAGTGATCCGAAGGGGCACGTGCACCCGAATGTTTATAGCAGCAATGTCCACAATAGCCAAACTATGGAAAGAACCTAGATGTCCATCAACAGATGAATGGGTAAAGAAGAGGTGGTATACATATACAATGGAATACTATGCAGCCATCAAAAGAAATGAAATCTTGCCATTTGCAATGACGTGGATGGAACTATGGGGTATTATGCTGAGTGAAATATGTCAGTCAGAGAAAGACAATTATCATATGATCTCTCTGATATGAGGAATTTGAGAGGCAGGGCATGGGGTCTTTGGGGGAAAGGAGGGGAAAAAATGAAACAAGATGGGATTGGGAAGGAGACAAACCAAAAGAGACTCAATCTCACAAAACAAACTGAGGGTGGTGGGGGGAGGGGGGAGGGAGAGGGTGGTGGGGTTATGGACATTGGGGAGGATGTGTGCTATGGTGAGTGCTGTGAAGTGTATAAGTCTGATGATTCACAGACCTGTACCCCTGGGGCTAATAATACATTATATGTTAATGAAAAAGTAGTTTATAATGCAAGACTGTTGTAAGGCTAAGTCCTTTAAGGCATGTGGGGTGCTCTGCAGTGGCGGGCAAACAGCACTCTGCAAAATGCTAGCTCTCACCCCGAGCCAGGGCTCCACGTGTGCAGAGTAGGTTCTGCTCACCCGGGACTTGCATAATCATCATTCCATTGGATTTTTAGAGCAATCTTATGAGATTTGTTGGGAAGGCAATATGACACCCATTTGAGGGAAGATGAAATCCAAATTCAGAGAGGTCAAGAAACCTGACCAAGCCCAAATTTCTAAGAAATCTGATAAATCAAGGAGAGCTAGGCTTCAAATGAAGGTCTCTGACTCCCAGTTTAGTGCTCTCCTCGCTGAGTTTGCTCTCTGAATTCCTCTCTTCCTCCCTCATTCCCTCCCCTTTTATCTTCTTTTCTCTTCACCAAATACGCATTAAGTTTTTCTCATGTTCCAGCACTTCCCTGTCTTCCCCCAGACTCCTGTGTTTCTTGTCTCTTTATTCATTTTGGCCTGGATTTATGTGTGTGGGCAAGCCTGGGAGTGCATCTGCGTGCCCACGCTCCAGCGTCCCAGGCTGTCAATCTCACTGGGGATGACCCTCTGCCTTGTGTCTCTTCTCCTTCCTTACCTGCCAGTTGTTTTAGCTCAAAGAAGTCAGCACTCAGCTTTCAAGGGCATATTATAAATAGAGCCTTAACAGCCAGCTCTCTTTCCTTATCTGAAAACTGACACCAAGCACCGGCAACCAGGACAAAAAGAAAGAGAACAGGGTCAGTGGCGAAGCAGATAATCAATATCTTTAAGTGACATGAGAGCGAAGAATCCCAAAGGGGAGGTGGGAAGAGACCTGAAAATGACAGCCTGAGAAAGCCTGCTGGGCTCCTCCGGGGTGCAAGGGGTGGGTCACTGTTTAAAACAGCAGGTTCCATATTACATTTATGTTTCAATTAAAAAATATAATTGGTTTTATTCGGTGATTTATGAATTGGGTGGCATGGGCATCCCATCTAACAGATAGAAGGGTGCTCCCCATATTATAATTTTTGTATTTGGAATAAAACAAAACAAAATCTCTTATTCTCACAGTACAAATGACCAAAATGAAAACTCTGCAGAATCTTGACCCCTAAAGCTGGGTAGGACTTGCATCAGGTCCCAACAGGACAGGAGGTGAGTTCTGAATTGTGAGGTGAGATCATGAAGTTCTGACTATTTGGGACATGAATTCTGAAAGCAGAGAAATGCTTTAATGCAGAGTCTTAAGAAGAGAAGCAGGGCCGGGCAGTTAGAAGGAGTCAGTGTTGGAAAGGTTTCCATAGATATTAAAAAGATCATCAAATCCAACCCCTCTGTTTTACAGATGAGGTGGCTAAGGCACAGAGAGAAGTCACTGGCACAAGGGCTAATAATCGTAACCAGAGAAGCTACACCCAGCACAATGCCCTGAAGGTGGGAGGATGTAGTGAAAGACCAGGGACTCTCCAAGAGGTCATCTTCTGTCTAATATAGACAATTGAAATGTGCCGTTAGGAGGCTGGGACTGACCCCAGGGCACTGGCTCAATGATCCTGAAGGAAGAGACTAGAAGGACTGCAGGAACACAAAAGCAGAGTTCTCCTGCTGTTCCAGGTGGCTTCTATGAATTCAGGGTTCTTCAGATAGGTCCTTCCGAAGACCTGAAGTACTGGGTTGGACAGGAAGGGATGTGGATGATCTTGAAGTAGCTGTTGGCTTCTGTACAAATAAAAAATGCCTCTTTAGGGAATAGAGGGTTGGTTTTGGTGGTTTTTTTTTTTTTTTTTAAGATTTACTTATTTATTTGAGAGATATATAGCATGTGTGAGCAGGGGGAGTGGCATAGAGAGAGAGAGAGGAAGCAGACTCCCTACTGAGCAGGGAGCCTGACATGGGGCTCAATCTCCTGACCAGGAGATCATGACCTGAGTCAAACCAAGAGTCGGACACTCAGCCAACTGAGCCACACAGGCGCCCCTGGGGAATAAGGTTTTTATCTAACCTGCATAAAAATCTACCCCAAAAGTGATGGTGATCCTCATCCAAAGAACTTATTTTGACTCTGACCCATATACCCTGATCATTATCTTGATGCTTAACCTAATCCTTTCTTTGACCCTTACCCTAAACTTGTCTCTGATCTTCACCATGTCTCTGAGCCCTCATCAAGACCCTTACCCTGATTTTGAGCCTCACATGGAACCAGACCCTCAACCTGATTTTGACTCTGGTTTTCACTCTGATAGAATATGACCTAGTCCTTGCCCTGTCCTAACACTACCTTGACTTTTAGTCTGATGCGTGCCGAGATTTTTGTCCTGACTCTGATGTTGACATGGACTGACTTTCACCTTTACCCTTATATTGAACTTGTCCTCTATATAGATTCTGACTCTGAAACTGATCCTAATCTTGATCCTGAATGCTACCTTATCCTGACTTTCACCCTGACCTTCACCCTCACCATGTATCCCTGTTCCTGACTATAGTCCTCACACTGACACTGCCCCTTATTCTGGTGATGATTCTACACCTTTTCCTCACACTCCCTCTGAATCTGATCATCCTCACCCTGATATTCACAAAGACTCAGATCCTGAACTTGACCCTCCTCAAGATCCTAACCCTGACCTTGACTCAGACACTCAGTAAAACTCTCTTCCTAAATGAACTCTGACCCTTAACTTGAATGTCACACTGACTCCTACCATGACCCTAAGTCTGATTCTGAATTTGATGCTGAATAAACTCCTGACCCTGAACTTGGTTCTCACCCTTACCCTACCTTCATCCGGGACTTCACCCTCATTTTGTCTTTGAAGCTTACTTTGAATGCATACTTATCTAACCTGGACCCTGATCTTCATTTTGAGCCTGACTCTATTACCTTCATCCTACCAAGACTCTTATCTTAACTCAAAACCTTAAACTCACCCTAACTCTGACACTGACTTTCATTCTTACTTTGACCCTGATTTTGACCCATACCCTTACTGTGACCCTCATTCTACCTTTCACAGTGATTGTGAACCTGACCCTGAATCTTACCCTCACTCTGACCCTAATATTAACCCTGACTCTGATGGTCAACCTAATCTTTACTTTGAAAACCTCACTCTGAATCTCTCCCTAATCTTGACTCTAACTGAAACAATGGCATTGTCACTGACCCTCATCTTTTCGTATAACTTGACTCTAACCATAACCCTCACACACATTCTGAACCTGATCTTTACCTTGGTCCTTATCTCCTATTCCTGGTACCCTGATCCTCCTTTTCTTTTATTTATTTATTTATTTAAGATTTTATTTCTTTATTTGAGAGACAGAGATCACAAGCAGGCAGAGACACAGGCAGAGGGAGAGGAAGGGAAGCAGGCTCCCTGCTGAGCAGAGAGCCGGATGCGGGGCTCGATCCCAGGACTCTGGGATCATGACCTGAGCCGAAGGCAAAGGCTTTAACCCACTGAGCCACGCAGACACCCCTGATCCCCCTTTTCTGAACTTATACTAAAACCTATAATATATTTATACTAAACCTTGTTCTTACCCTGATCCTAATCCTAAGTCTCACAATGCCCTTATCCCAAAAGTTGACCTGATGGTGACCTTCAACCTGACCTTCACCATCACCCTCATCTTCGTATTTTCCGTGATAATCTCCCCAAACTGACTCTGATGTCACTCTAACACTGGCTCTGACCTTACCACCCCTGAGCCTTACCCAAACTTGATTCTCAACTTGCCCCTACCTTTCACCTCACCCTAATTATCACCTTACTTCAAAACCTTGAATCAATGATCCTGAAGCAGATCCTGAAGCAGATCCTGACCTAGACACTACTCTTAAACTGACTCAGATCCTGAACCTGATCCCAAGCCTTACCTGATCCTCCCCTTTACTCTGATTTTCACCATGTTCTCAAGCTGACAGTGTCTATGAATACTATCAGACTAGCCCTTACTCTGACCCATTTCTTTTCTCTGTGACTTGCCCTTGACCCTTACTCTGACTTAATGCTTAACCCTGACTCTCTCCCTGAATTCTTATTTTCACCATGTCTACAACCTTGACCCTTATCCACATTGTACACAGAACCTTCCCTTCCTTAAACAGACATATTAAATCTGTATTTGACCCTGACCTTCAGTCTCATTCTGATCTTACTCTGACTTTGACCCTAACATTGACATTTACCCTGATCCAGACCCTCACTGTGACTATGTACTTGACTTTTATCCTCACTTTAGTCTGAATCTCATCCTTACATTCACCTGACTCTGATTCCTGGTCTGAACTTGGTTCCAACTTCACTTTTACCCTTAACTTAAACCTCACTCTAACTCTGAAGAGTAACCTGATCATGACTGTCACCCTGATACTCACCATTATCCTGACCCTCACATGATGCTAATTCTGACCTCCTGTGACCCTGAAATTGACTTTTATCTTGACTGTCACCTGGATTATGAACTATATGTTAACCTTGCCTGAGACTTATTCTGACCATAACCCTTAATTTGATCCTCACCCTAAGTGACCCCCATCTTCAGACTGACTGGACTCTAGCTAAACCTGACCCTGGACATCACCATGAGCCAACTCTCACCTTCACCCTGAACCTATCCTTCCCCATATGCCTGAGGCTGGGCCTCACAATGATGCAGACCCTTATGCTATCTCTGACAGTCACTATTACCATGACTTTGACCTTGACCTAGAACCTTACTTTCATGGCTGAATTTGAGCCTGAAACTCAGTTGACCCCAAATTTCACCATTAGCCCGATCCTATCCCTCACCATAATCTTCTTGCTGCCTCTAACCTGCATCCTTAACCTTGTTCTTTTTTTTTTTTTTAAAGATTTTATTTATTTATTTGTCAGAGAGAGAGCGAGAGTGAACACAGGCAGACAGAGAGGCAGGCAGAGGCAGAGGGAGAAGCAGGCTCCCTGCTGAGCAAGGAGCCCGATGTGGGACTCCATCCCAGGACGCTGGGATCATGACCTGAGCTGAAGGCAGCCGCTTAACCAACTGAGCCACCCAGGTGTCTCCTTACCCTTGTTCTGACCCTCACCATCTCCATGACTCTTCACATGACCCTGACCCCACCGTGAATCTACCCCTCACCATGATCCTGATACTAGCCCTTATTCAACATCAACCTTATTCAAACTTAAATCATCACCCTCACCTTGTCTCTGACCCTGCACTTGACCTTGGGAACTTGAAATTCAATTCAACTTGAACTTCAATTCAACATGACCATCACCCTGATACCAAATCTGACTCTCATTTCTACCTTGACACTCACCCAGATAGTGACCTTCACCTCTGCCCTGTCTTGAGACTGACCCTGACCCTTAATACTATCACACCCTCTGATTATGAATCCTACTTTGATTCTTTCTTTTTTTTTTTTTTTAAGATTTTGTTTATTTGACAGACAAACATCACAGGTAGGCAGAGAGGCAGGCAGAGAGAGAGAGAGGAGGAAGCAGGCTCCCCATGGAGCAGAGAGCCTGATGCAGGGCTTGATCCCAGAACCCTGGGATCATGACCTGAGCCGAAGGCAGAGGCTTTAACCCACTGAGCCACCCAGGTGCCCCCCTACTTTGATTCTTACCTTGACCCAGATTATTATCCTGATCTTGACCCTGACTGTGAAGCTGACATTATACTGACCCTCAACATAGTTGTCCTTAACTGTGACTATCCCTGAGTCAAACTTCATATCTGATTCTCACTCTGATCCTAATGCTCATCTTTACCTTTTTCATGACCCTTATCCTCAATGTGACATTGACTTTGATGTCACCCTGACATTGTATCTGACTTCTTTATGCCTCAGACATTACACTGTCTCTGATGATCAACCTGACCCTGACCCTGTTCATTATTCTGAAACTGACCAACACCCTGACTTTGACCTTTATGCTACTCTCACCCTGACCTTGACCCTCATCCTATGTGACTCTGATTCTCAAATGACCCTAATCCTGATCATACCTCACACTTACACTGAATCTGATTAGAATTCTCATCCTGACCCAAATTCTCTGGCCATCCTTTCCTTGAACAATGACTATTACCCTGAGCCTCATCTTTACTTCACCTTGACCCTAATCCTGACTTTTGCCCTGACCCTGAACTTCATTCATATATTTACCCTCACTCTTAACCTAACCCTGACTCTGACAATGAATTTGATCTTCAACCTGACCCTCACTATGACAATCACCCTGACACTGATCCTTAAATCTATAACCCCTCACTTGACCCTGCAGCAGACCTTCTTTTCTCCTTCATCCTGACGCTAATCTCTTCATAGACCCAGACCCTCAACTTGATCCTAACATATACTCTGACCCAGATCTTTAAGAAAAAAAAAAAAAAAGATTTTAGTTTTAGGTAATCTGTACACCCAATGTGGGGCTCAAACCCACAACCCTGAGATGAAGAGTCATACACTCCAACTAAGCCAGCCATGCACTCCTCACTCTGACTCCCGTCTTGATCCTAACACTGATTTAGACATCCACCATGATCCTAAAGCTCACTGTCATCATGACCCTGACCTTTAGTCTCACCCTATGACTCTTGCTCTGACCTTCTACATGATTCTGACCCTCATTATGGTTCTTGTAATGGTTCTGACCTTAAAAATGACCTAAGTATTCCAAGTTGAGTTTGAACATGAAATCTTGTACATTTACATGCTAGTTTCAACTACATTTTTCATAACTAGCAAAAAGAACATACTTTAAAAATCTATGCATCATTCCAAACCTGCCTATACTTATATGCACATCTTTAAACATGCTGCTTTGACTGGTATTAATATAGTCTACATCAAAGTAAGAAAGGCATTTGAGGAGAACCTGTTCTCAATGATTTGCCTCAGATAAAGCATGGATTAATTCTAGCAGTCAGTAAAACATTTCTGTAGAGACTAATGTCTGATTTCTTCTTTATTGCTAGTCTGTCCAAGCAAATATGATTTCTAAGGATATTTGTTTTAACTCACAATAAGAAGTTACTGTGTACAGCACAATGTGTAAATCTGTACTTACTTTCACATGTATGGCTTGGATTCCTTTTCTTCTAACTCACAGGAAGAAAATGCCGTGAATGTGCACATGAATGTGGATAAATGTATCTGAAGTGTTCTTGGTCATAACTTACATACATCTCTATGTAGGCAAACAGAAGTAGAATTGAAAAAAATCTGTATTAGTACAAAGAATCTCAGTCTCAGACATTTCTCTTCACAGAAATTCCTTAGAGCTTCTTGAAGTAAATGAAGGTGAACCCAGGCATGAATCAATGTGTGCCATTCATCTCTAAGGTACATCCTTACTGTTCAGTACAGCAAATGGGGAAGAATCTAAGAGCAGTGGTGAAAAGAGTCTATACTAACATAAACAAGCTTGGTCTCAGACATTTCGGTCAAAAATAATCCCTTATTGCTTCTCAGAGTAAAGCAAGATAAACACAAGGAAAGAAAACACATTTCCAAACATGATGTTATTAAAAGAAGAAAAACAGATAAAAATGCATTGTTTACTAAATATAATTTTTTAAAAGATTTTATTTATTTCTTTGACAGAGATCACAAGCAGACAGAGAGGCAGGCAGAGAGAGGAGGAAGCAGGCTCCCCGCTGAGCAGAGAGCCCGATGTGGGGCTCGATCCCAGGACCCTGGGGATCATGACCTGAGCCGAAGGCAGAGGCTTTAACCCACTAAACATAATTTTAATTGACTCTTTGTTCTTAAAATGTCTGTGGATTAGCAAAATATGCAAATGACTTTGGATAGTAATACATGTACATTTGTATTTGCCTTCTCAAAGCTTTGATCAAGGTGAAAGAAATGCTCATAAAAAAATTACCTGGTGGTTTTTAAGTTTCTGCCCTCTGGGTATGTCTTACATCTCCAGAAAAAAAAGAAAAAAATGATTTTAAAAAGTATTTGGTGGAAGTAGTTGATTATACTCAGTATAAGCATTGCAGAGAGATACAGATGTGTGTATAGGATGGGATTTTCTGTTTATTTTTTAACAGTTATGCAGTTAACACACATAATAAATTTAAGATGATATATTGTTTTATTTATTATATTGACAATTATATTTTAAAGCTATAGTTTAAATTACCTCTATGTTTTACATCTCTATATATCTTTTTTTAAAAGTAAGGTATATGGGCAATGTGGGTCTTAAACTCACAACCTCAAGATCAAGGGTCACGTACTCTACCAACTGAGTCAGCCAGGTGCTCCACATATCCCTATAGGTGTTCATGCCGATAATTTGATATATAAGTAATGTACAAAAGAGTAAAATTAGAATCTGAGCCTTTCGTGTAAAGCAACTTCTTTTATGCCCGGATCAGTAGAAGTTCCTTTTTGTCACCAACTATTCACTGTTGGTTAATATTAATGCTCATGCTTTTTGCATATTCTTCAACCATTTTCTTAGCTATTCTCTGGGACATCCTTGATCTGATTTCATTTACTTAAAGTTAAAAATGCTTTCACAGAGTTAAATTTATCCCTTAGACATAGACAACTTCCAGAAATTAAATCACTTTAGATGACTACTGTGATTGTCCTTACTGGGGATTGTCAGCTCACAAAAAACAGAAGTGCCAGTATTTGTGCTGAGAGTAAATGAGCTTTTGAGCTAGTCCACAAATTCGGAACCATTCAGAAACAAAGATATTCCTAACATCGAAAACCCTATATAAATTGGACATTAAAGAACATTTAGATGCTTTCTATTACCTAAGAAAATAGCTTAAATAAAAATAAAAGGTCGGGGTGCCTGGGGGGCTCAGTTGTTAAGCGTCTGCCTTCAGCTCAGGTCATGATCCCAGGACTCTGGGATGGAGTCCTGCATCAGGCTCCCTTCTCTTCGGAGAGCCTGCTTCTCCCTCTTCTACTCTCTCTGCTTGTACTCTCTCTTTCTCTCTGTCAAATAAATATATAAAATCTTAAAAAATAGGGGGGTGGGGTTACATCATATGTTTAAATAAAGCTTAAATAAAGTAAAAAAAAAATCTTAAAAAATAAATAAATAAAAGGTCAAAAACAAAGAGTTATAATATGACAGCAATGTTTTAGCAGACCACTATGTTAAATAATGTTAATCGAGATAAATACCTTACAATCACACAGGCAAGAGCAGTCTTGGAGGAATTCAAAGAGGCCGTTACTGTCGGAAAGAAGTCTCTAATTCAATTTAAGATGCTCACAGCACCTCAGGATGGCTGATTAATCCAGAACATTTGAAAATGGAGTTTAACAAAAAATCTTCATGCTATTGCCCATTTGAAAAAAGGTTAGTCAGCAACAATATTCAACTAATACTGGTGGCCTGGTTTTAGGTGTAGATGCCACAGTTGTTTTCAAAGTAAGTTTTACCTGCCAATCACACAATCTGGATAAAATGGTCAAGGTGGGTCATGGACGGGAACCAGGGGCCCTGTGGACAGCTCCAAATGGACATCATACTAATACTTTCTGCAATGAATTAGAAATATATTCTGTTTATTGTGTATTTATTCTCAGGGTGCATTGAAGTATTTTACATTGCTATATCAAGCTACTCCCATACTTGGGGAGGGGTAAATGGCTTGGTTTTGCTTTCCAACCTGGGAAATTCTCACATCTCTAATGACAGAGACATTCATTTTACTAGTACTTTAAGTACTTTTACATAGAAACTTCACTGTCCTTGTCAACTCCAAGTCCTCAAGAAATACCGAGAGAACAGAATTTTATTTTATTTTTAAAAAGATTTTTATTTATTTATTTGACAGAGAAATAGCACAAGGAGGCAGAGTGGCAGGCAGAGGGAGAGGGAGAAGCAGGCTCCCTGCTGATCAGGGAACCCCATGCAGACCTTGATCCCAGAACCTTGGAATCATGACCTGAGCTGAAGGCAGCCGCTTAACCAACTGAGCCACCCAGGTCACCTGAGAGAACAGAATTTTAAAGTAAAATTTAACAAAGCTCTCAAAAATCCTTGAACTCCCACCACTCAAAACTACCATCAGCTTCCCAATCCGTAAAGTCAACCTTTCCTGGGACTCCCACGTTTTCTCCTTATTCTGCAGGGGCAACACACCCTCAGAGGGACAAGTGGTAGTCTACCTGGGGTCCAACCCTGCCTCGAATCCATTCGTCTCTTGGGGAAAGGGAGGGAGCTGAGGCAGAGCTCTCTGCTCGCTTCCTTCCCACTTCCTTTACCCATGACCCAGTGAGGGACTGCAAATTTTACCCCATCCAGCATCCTTCTGCATTCAACGCATGCTCGCTGGCAGGCAGTACCGTTGTTGGCAAAGTTTGCAGAGAGAGGGGTCGCTGCCCCTGCACACTGCTCAGAACCTGGGGCGGTCAGTACTCACTGTTGCTAGGGAATGCCCGCTGAAGGCTGCCCTGCAGACTGCACTCTGCTCTTTACTGACCTTGGAGGGGGGGGGGGGGGGTAAGCCGCCTGGCCAGCTATCCAGCACGCTGCGACAACTCCAGGTGCCTTGGCTGCCAAACTGCTCTTCAGGAAGGGCGAGTGCAAGGGATCCATCAGCAACCCCGGGGACACCTGCTGCGGTGGCCGGCGAGCGCAAGGGTGTGCGGGGAGATCTGTTGCATCCCCCTCTTTCCTCAAGAGGAAGAACAACACAGGAAGCAGTGCCGGGGCTCGGATAAACAGCGGATCCCAACTTGGTCCAAGAAAATGCGCTTACGCTGGGCAGCCGGCGGGCGCGCGCTGAAATTTCACCGCGGTGCTTCGGACCGGGAGCGCTGGCTCGGCGTCTCCACCTGCTGGTGATGTGGTCGGTATTTTCAGGGTGAACTGAAGTCTGTAGTGCGTTTTTAGAATGAGAGCAAATAAAATTAGGTCAGGGCTATCCAAGGGAGTCATAAAGAATAGTTGAGGGATATGCAAAAAGCATTGAGAATTAACAATGATTTGGCGACAGAAGGAACTTCTATGGGTCTGTGCATAAAATAATTCAGTAATTTTTTTTAAAGATTTCATTTATTTATTTGTTAGAGAGTGAGCACAGGCAGACAGAGAGGCAGGCAGAGGCAGAGGAAGAAGGAGGCTCCCTGCCGAGCAAGGAGCCCGATGTGGGACTCGATCCCAGGACGCTGGGATCATGACCTGAGCCCAAGGCAACCGCTTAACCAACTGAGCCACCCAGGCGTCCCAATTCAGTAATTTTTATATGAAAAACGTAAATCCTCATTTATTCCTTGGACACACTATTTATATAACAAATTTTAGGAAATGATCTGTTGTTATGCATTTATTTGTACGAATTTGGAGGTTCATTCATTTATACATATTCATAAATAGGTGATAATGTAGTTTCTGACTATGACTTTAAAATACAATATCCTGGGGGCGCCTGGGTGGCTCAGTCCTTAAGCATCTGCCTTCCGCTCAGGTCATGATTCCTGGGATCCTGGGATAGAGCCCCATGTGGGGCTCTCTGCTTGGCAGGGATCCTGCTTCTTCCTCTCCATTCCCCCTGTTATGTTCTCTCTCTAGCTGTCTCTCTCTCTCTGTCAAATAAATAAATAAAGTCTTGAAATTTTTTTTAAAAAACACAATATCTTCTACATAGATCTGCATATCTCTACAATCCTTATATCCATATAAATAACATTTATATTCATTATTGTCTTTAATTATTAGTCATCCATCCTTTTCCTTTCTACAGAGGTAAAACTCACCCAGAGAACAGAAATTTTAAAACCAGCCAGCTTTCTTAAAAATAAGCAGTTATCGGGACGCCTGGGTGGCTCAGTTGGTTAAGCGGCTGCCTTCGGCTCAGGTCATGATCCCAGCGTCCTGGGATCGAGTCCCACATCGGGCTCCTTGCTTGGCAGGGAGCCTGCTCCTCCCTCTGCCTCTGCCTGCCTCTCTGTCTGCCTGTGCTCGCTCTTTCTCTCTCTCTAAATAATAAATAAATAAAATCTTTAAAAAAAAATAATCAGTTATCATAAAACAAACTGAGGGGGGTGGGGGGGAGGGGTGTTGGGAGAGGGTGGTGGGGTTACATTTTATGTTTAAATAAAAATAAAAATTAAAAAAAATAAGCAGTTATCTCCCATAACCTTAAATTTTTGAAAAGACAAAAACAAGGTATTCTAACATGGCCCAAGCTGACTCCACAGGGTCTGTGCTCATGTGTGCATTTGACTTGTCAGTGCCTTTGAGCTAGACTGCGAACATCCCTGTGATTGAATAAATCGGGCTTGTTACTGGTTGCACTGGGAAAGGATGCAGCCACTGGGAACCACAGGGGGTCTCAGCAAGAGAATGTTAGAAAGCATCTATTATAGAACTTGGTCTTTAATCAAGTGATTTTAGGAAGGCCTAAGGAAATGAGGGTTTGTTCTAGATTGAGTGTTGTTAGAAAGTGGGGTCAATTCTATGAAAGAGTACTTTGTGGATCCACAAACACACACTTAAGTAATTAAAAAATTCTTTAAGAGATTTTATTTATTTGTTTGACAGAGAGAGACACAGCGAGAGAGGAAAGACAAGCAGGGAGAGTGGGAGAGGAAGAAGCAGGCTTCCCACAGAGTAGGGAGCCTGAGGCGGGGCTTGAGCCCAGGACCTCGGGATCATGACCTGAGCTGAAGGCAGACGCTTAATAATTGAACCACCCAGATGCCCCTAAAGTTTGTAAATATAAAGATTTTTTTTTAATTTTCTTTAAAGATTTATTTATTTGTTTGAGAGAGAGAGAGAGCAGGAGCAGAAGGGGCAGTGGGGGAGGGAGAGAGAATCTGAAGCAGACTCCACGCTGAGAGAGCAGAGCCTGACACAGGGCTGGATCCCACGACCCCAAGATCATGACCTGAGCAGAAACCAAGAGTCGGATGTTCAACTGACTGCACCACCCAGGCACCCCTGAAGTTCTTAACTGTAAAGCATAAAATGTAGTTTGTCAGTATATTAAATAAAGCAGTATATATAGCTTTAAATTTACTATGTGGGCACACTGCAACAACTTTCTAAAATAAAGCAGTAGAAAATCAAGTAGAAGCTCTCTGTAATTTTTATACCTACTATAATCAACTATGTATGTTAATTATCTTTAATTGAAAAAAAATCATTCTTTTCTTTCTTTTTCTATAGACATAAGTGACACCTAGAGGACAGAAAGTTAAAAACCATCCAGGTAATTTCTTGAGCACCACCTCCTATTAACTAGAAACTTTGCGGAGGTAAGTACAAACATACATGTATTATCATCCAGAAGCATTTGCATATTTTAATTCACTGGTATTTTAAGAAACAAGGGGGTCAATTAAAATTATGGTTTGTAAACAGTGTTTTATGTCTTCTTTTTCCCTGCAAGTAAGAATGTGCCTTTGAAAGGAATGTGTTTTGCTGTCTTGATGTTTATTTCAGCTTAAGGAGCAATAAGGACTTTCTTATGGAAGGAATGTCGGAGACTGAGGCAGATTGCACAAACATGAATTGTTGGCAATACTACTTCTTGTTCATCTGAACTGAGATGTACATAAGAGTTCTGTGAGGAAAAAAAACCCAAACTCAGAAACATACTTCATCTCAAGCTCTCTGCCTTCCTAAGAGTTACAACAGTGTAAGGGTAATCTACCCTGTAGCTATGAAAACGAGCCCATACTTGTACATTGTTTTCACACTAACTTCTCATTGCAAACTAAGCCAATATAGTTGAAAATTGTATGTATGTGTACAGACAAGCAGTGAAGAAGAAACCAAGCTCAGAAACCAAACATTCATCTCTAAAGAGAGGTTTTTTGTTTTTGTTTTTTGGTGGGTCTTCTTTCTTTCTTTCTTTCTTTCTTTTTTTTTTTTTTGCTAAATTTGTTTATTTATTTGAGAGAAAGAGAGAGAGAGAACAGGGGCAGGAGTAGAGGGAGGGGGAGAGAATCTCAAGCAGACTCCCTACTGAACAGGGAGCCAGATTCAGGGCTCCATCCCACGATCTCGAAATAATGACCCCAAGATCACAACCTGAGCCGAAATAAAGAGTCGGATGCTCAACCAACTGAGCCACCCAGGCGCCCCTCTAAAGAGAATTCTTAATGTTGGTTAGATTTAACTGTTAGTGTTGAGCCCATGTGCTACCTGAGGTAAATCAATGAGAACCACCTGTTCGTTTCAACTGTTCTTTCTTATTTTGAGCTGGATCATATTAATACAAATCAGAACAGCATATTTGAAAACATGGGATACAAGTGTAGGTAAATTCAGAAGTATACACAGTTCTCAAAAACATATTCTTATCATGTGTTACCAAGGAATCTAGCTGGAACTGGAGTTACCAAGGAATCTAGCTGGAACTAGTCTTATTCAGACTCATCTTGATGATGGCAAGGCTCACATCAGAACCAGAGGTCATAACAGAGGTCAAGGTCAGTAGTAGGGTCAGTGTCAGGCTCTAGTCAAGATCAGGATATTGATTCAGAATATCATGACAGTAGGGAGTGTCTAGCTCAGGATGAGAGTAGGGTTCAGGTCAGGGTCAGGATATTGATGAGGGTAACAGTCAGGCTTTATGTTGGAAAGAAGGTTCTGGGCAAGTGAAGGATGACCGTTAAGGATCAGTTTTGTGTTGAATATGAGCTTCATGGTCACAGTAAGGTCCAGGATCAGTGTCAGGATCAGAGTCAAAGTATGTGTCAGGGTCAAAATAGGATCACAGTCAGTGAAGGGTTTATTGTCAGGGTGAGGGTCAAACGACAGTCAGGTAGAGTATCCAGGTTGGTGTCGGAGTGAAGATAAAGTCAGAGTCAGGGTAAGGATGAGTACACTATTATGGTGGATGTCCAGGTGATAGTCAGCATCAGGTTAAGAATCCAGGTTACTCTTATTTATTTATTTGAGAGAGAGAGAGGCAGAGAGAGCATGGATGCATGCACACACAAGTGGAGGGAGGAGCAGAGGAAGAGAGGGAGAGGGAGAGAAAGAGAATCTTAAGCAGATTCCAAACTCAGTGTGGAGGATGATATGGGGCTTGATCTCATGACCCTGAGATCATGACCTGAACTGAAACCAAGAGTCAGATACTTAAACAACTGAGTCACCCAGGCACCCCAAGAATCAAGGTTACTTTTAGTGTCACTGTAAGAGTCAGGGTCAGAGTGAGGGCCAAGTAAGGGTCAAATTCAGGAACAAGGTGAGTTTTAAGATCAAGGACAAGACAAAATGTGGAGTCAATGTTTAGGAATGAGGATCAGGGTCATTCAGAATCAATGTGAGATAAGAGTCAAGGTATAATCAGAGTCATGATGAGACAGAGTCATAATCAGGGTCCAAGTTGGTTAAAGGTCATGTCCAGAGTGAGGATCAGCATTGGTGTCAAGATTTGTGTATTAGTAAGGGTCAGGATCAGGTTGAATGTCAGTCAAGTGAAGTAGAAGGGGTGAAGAGGTCAGAGACAGTGTCAAGGCAATGTCAGGAGCAGAGTCAGACTGAGCATGAGGGTCATGGAAAAGGTGAAGGTGAGGTTCAGTGTGAGGGTCTGATGCAGGGTCATGGTCAAGGTGAAGGTCAGATCATAATAAGGGTAAGGGTCATGTGAGAGTCAATGTCAAGTCAGCTCAGGGTGAGGGTCAAGATCAGGGTGATGATCAAGTTCAGATGATGGTCAAAGTAAGAATCACAGTCAGGGAGAAGCTGAGGGTCAAAATGAGAATGAGGGTCAGAGTGAAGAGAGAGTCAAGGTAAGGGTCAGTGTCAAAATGTGCCATTGTAAAACCAAGAGTGTTAGTATCAGGGTAAAGATGAGGGCTGGTTTCATCTTCAGGATTGGCAACTGGGCAAAAGTGTGGGTCAAGATGAAGATGAAGGTCAAGAAAAAGGAGTGGGATAAGTAAAAGATCAAACTGAAATTGAAGGTCAGGGTCAAATGCAGAGTCCGGGACATAGTAAGGGTAAGAATGAAGTTACAGGTGTATGTGGTGGTCATTGTCAGGAAAATGGTGAGGAATAGGATTGGGGTGAGGGTGAGGGTCAGGTGAGTTTTAAGGCCAAGTACAAGGTCAGGATGAATGTGGTAGTAAAGTTCTAGGTTAGGGTCAAGGTCATATGAGGTAATTGAGGTATTTGTGAGGATCACTGGGAAGGTCAGGTACACAGTGAGTATCAGAGTCAGATTCAGAGTAAAGGTCAGTGTAAGGGTAGGCATCAGATGGGGAATAAGGTCAGGATGAAGGTAAGGATGTTAGGGTTGGGCCACGGTGAAGTTCAGGGTCAGATTTAATATAATGGTCACCATCAAATTGAGTGTTATAATAGGAGTCAGTGTCATTGTGAGTGTAAGGGGTAGTATAAAGGGTTAGGGTTAGGGTAAGTCTGAGGGTTAGTTTCAAGGTCAGATCAAGATCAAGTTGAGAGTCAGCTGCAGTATCAGGGAGGATCAGGGTTAGGGTTAGCTTCAGGGTAAGGTAAAAATGGGTTGGAATCATCAGCTGAGTGAGCAACAGAGTCAAGGTCAATGTGAGGTTCAGTTTCAGACTTGGATGAAGGTCAAATTCAGATGTAGGGTGAAGATAAGTGTCTGAGTTAGGGGAAGTAGGGGCCAGAGTCAGCGTGACTGTTAGTGTCAGTTTCATAGAGATAAGGTCAGTGTGAGGTTGAAGATTGGGGTCAGGGTCAAGTACAGGTTGAGGGGAGATTCTGTGTTAGTGTTTGTGTGAGAGTAGGGTTAAAGTTAGAGAAATGGTGAATTTGAGAGTGAAATTCAGGGAGAAGATGAGAGTCAGATTCATGGTGAAGGTCAGGTCTGAGTCAGCATGATGGTCAGAATAAGGGTCAAGGACAGGAGATGGACACAGATAGGGGTAAGGTCAGTTAAAGGATGGTTATCAGTGTCAAGATAAGGATAAGTGTGTATTTCAGGGAAAGTGTTAGCTTGATAGTCTGTGTCAGGATCTGGTTGAGGGTCAAGATCAGAGCCAGTGTCATGGTGAAAGTCAACACGAAGGTTAGGATTGGGTAAGGTTCAGAGTCAAATTTAGGATTGGGGTCAACATCAGGGTATTTTCAGGATAGGGTGATAACTAAGGTTTGGTTCTGGGCATTGTCAGGGTTCAAGTTGATCTTCAGACTGAACCTGACACTCAGTATGCCTTTGAGTTTGAATCTTACCATGTCTATGAATATGACTCTTACCCAATTGTGATTCTAATCCTTATCAAGGCACTACAGATTCACATGATCCCTCACAATGATTTTTTTTTTTAAGATTTTATTTATTTGTCAGAGAGAGAGAGAGAGAGCAAACGAGCACAGGCAGAGGGAGAAGCAGACTCCCTGCAGAGCAAGGAGCCCGATGTGGGACTCGATCCCAGGACGCTGGGATCATGACCTGAGCTGAAGGCAGCTGCTTAACCAACTGAGCCACACAGGCGTCCCCTCACAATGATCTTGACATGGATTTTAGACTCAACTTTTTTTTTTAAGAGTTTATTTATTTGAGACATACAGAGAGAGTCCAAGAGGGGAGGTGCAGAGGGAAGAGAAGGAGGGAGAAGGAGAAGCAGACCACCTCACTGAGCAGGGAGACTGAGGCTTACCCCACCTTGGATATTTAACCTCAACCTTAACCTGACTCTGACCTTCACCAGAAGCTGTCACCCTCAACTCGATTCTCACATTTATGTTGACCCTGACCTTGATTCTGTCCTCACTCTTATACTTTTTCTGTGTTTTTTTAAATTTAATTTTATTTTTTCAGTGTTCCAAGATTCATTGTTTATGCACCACACCCACTTTTTCTGACTTACTGCTCTACACCTCACCCTCTCTCTAACCCTCACCTTCACTCTATGATGACCATCATGCTGACTCTCACTATGACCCTGATGCTTCCCTGATCCCAAACTGACATATGCATTCACATTGACTGTAAACCTGACTCCAACATTCAACTGACACTGACACTAAGCCCAAGTTAGACCCTTATCTCCACATTCACACAGTACAGAGTCTGAATATTACCCTACCCCTCCCTTGACCCTGACTCTGACCCTGACACTCTGACTGTCTCTAATGCTTATCCCGACTCTGATTCTTGCCCTTACACTGACCCTGTTCGTGAAAAATAAACCTAGAACTTCACCTGACCTAATTTTCACCCTGACACTGACCTTGACATTCAAATTTATCCTTACCCTGAACCTGTCCTCACACCGACCTTCACCCTAGCTATGACATCAACTCTGAATCTCACTAGGTCCTAAACCTGACCCTTATAATGTTTCTGACTATGACCTTTACCCTGACCCTGGCATTCATGCCGACCCTTGTGCAGATTCTGACCTTGAACCTGACGCTGAACCTGACCCTGCTCTCAAATTGACTTTGACACTGACTATCATTCTGATCCTGAGCCTGAACCAGATTCTGAAATCGACCCTACCTTGTTCCTGACCCTCTTATTCACCCTTTAGATGACCCCGCTCTTCAAACCGACTCTCTTTTTTTAAAGATTTTATTTATTTATTTTTTTAAATGTTTGGTTTTTTTTTTAGATTTTTTTTTTTTTTAAATTTAACAGACAAGAGATCACAAGTAGGCAGAGCAGCAGGCAGAGAGAGAGAGAGGAGGAAGCAGGCTCCCTGCTGAGCAGAGAGCCCAATGTGGGGCTTGATCCCAGGACCCTGAAATCATGAGCCAAAGGCAGAGGCTTAACCCACTGAGCCACCCAGGCACCCCAAAGATTTTATTTATTTATTAAACAGACAGAGATCACAGGTAGGCAGAGAGGCAGGCAGAGACAGAGGGGGAAGCAGGCTCCCCATCTAGCAGAGAGCCCGATGGGGGGCTCGATCCCAGGACCCTGGGATCATGACCTGAGCCGAAGTCAGAGGCTTTAACCCACTGAGCCACCCAGGCTCCCCTTCAAACCGACTCTTATCTGTCACCCTAACACTCTCTGACCTCCCCACCCATGAGAAGTTACCCTGAAATTGAACTTTAACCTGATTAATCCCTAGTCAACATCCTAAACTTGGCTTTGGACTATTCTTAACCTTTATACTTCTTTCCTTTTGGCCCTGTCCTGAAACTTCACCCTGTGCAGAACTTTATCAGAACTTCCACCAATTCTTTACCCTCGACCAATGCTGACCCACACCAGGATCCTCACCCTTTCCCTTAACCTGATCTGACTCTCACCTTGACCCTCATCTGAATGTGACCCTGATCTCCTCAAACGTTACAATCACCCTGACTTTCACTATGAACCAGACCTTTCCCTAACCCTGATTCTTATCCTTGCCCTGAAGCTGGCCTATACCCAACTGCCACCCTACTCTGAATGTGATTTACCCTATATACTATCCTTATACTGATCCTAATCCTGAATTTGACCCTAAAACTTCCCTGACTCTAACCTTCCCCCTAACGTTCAGCATGACCCTGACTCTTTCTTTGTTATGCAACCCGACCATCAACCTGATCCTTTCCCTAAAATGTACACCCGCTCTTACTCTGGTACTAACCATCATTTCTCTCTGATTCTGACTGTCCATTACACTTATTGGGACACTCATGCTGAATCTGACCTTGACCTTCTTCTGAACTTCACCCCCATCCTTACCCTCACTATGTTTACAACATTGATCTTTTCTTTTTTTTTAAAGCCTGGATCTTTACCCACATATGTACACTGACCCAGAACCACCCCTTCCCCACCTCAAAATGACTGTGCACTGGATACTTGGCCCTGAGATTCAACCTTATACTTACCTTCTCTGTCACCACGAACCTGTTATTGACCCTTACCATCACCATGACTCTTAGACTTACCCTCATCCAGATCATTGCCTTTACCTTGCACTTAACTCTGACCCTCACTGTGGTCTACATCTCCTTGTCATGTGGGCCTGACTCTGAGCCTGATGTTCACCTCAAGACTTATTCTAACCCTTACCCTTTTCCTTAAGTGGACTTGAATCTAAGGCTTTTCTAACATTGTTGGTCACCTGACACTCACTCTGTTCCTAACCCATATCCTTCCTGACTCTGACATCAAAGTTTTCCCTGATCCAGACACTGGTGTGGGTCTACTACTGACACTCATGTGGACCCTGACTCTTCTTTTAACCCTCAGCTTGATTTCTACCCTCCCCCAACTGAAGCTGAGCCTGACTCTGAATCTGAACCTGAATTTAAACTTCACCATGACTACACACTGACACTCACCCTCATGCTCACCCAGACTCTAACTTATTCCTTACTACATCCCTGATATTTGCCTTCACACTGACCTTGACACCGAACTTCACCCTGAATCTGACTCTGATGTGTACCTGACTTTCAGTGACCCTCACCATTACCATGACTTTGACCCTAACCTAGAACTTTACCTTCATTCTCCTCCTGACCCTGCCCTTGAACCATAAAACTCACCAGACACTAATGCTAACCCTCTTCCTGACCTTATTCCTTACCATGATCCTGATACTGACACTTAGTTGCACTCTCAACCTCATTCTTATTATATTTTTTAAAGATTTACTTATTTATTTGAGAGGGAAGGAGAGGAGAAGAGCAGAAGGAGAGAGAGAGAATCTCAAACAGACTCCCTGGACATGGGACTCAATCTCATGACCTTGAGATCACAACCTGAGCTGAAACCAAAGGTTGGAAACTTAACTGACTGTGCCACCCAACCCTCTCAATTTCATTCTGACCAGACCCTCACCTTCTTAGTGTCTCTGATATTTCGCTTGACCCTGACCCACATTCTATTCTGATTCTGTCCTTAACCCTCATCCTTACTGAACCTGACTTTGATCCTGAATCTGACATTAACACTTTAACTTTCACAGTGTCACACTTTGACAGTGACCCTTACCTTGATTCTTCCCTCACTCTGACCCTTATACTCATTTGGGTCCTGACCCTCTCCCTGACTATGGTCTAATCTTACTCCTACCTGAAACTGATCATTATTCTGATCTTGATGCTGACCCTGGAGCTGACTTGACATTGACTCTCAAAGTGATCCTTACCCTTACCATTACTCTGACCTTTTAGCTTGACTGTGGCCCTGAATCAGACCCTGTATCTGATCTTAACCTGATTTTGTTGTTGTTGTTGTTTAAAGATTTTTATTTATTTATTTGAGAAAGAGAGAGAGGACAAGAGCAAGGGGGAGAAACAGAGGGAAAGAGACAAGCAGACTTCATGCTGAGCACAGAGCCTAATGCAGGGATCAATCTCACCACACCAAGATCATGATCTGAGTGAAATCAAGGGTTGGACACTCAACCAAATGAGCCACACAGGTGCTCTCTCTTAACCCTGATCTTTATATTCATCATCATTCTTCTCATGACCCTTACCCTCAAATTTGACTCTGGCCCTGATATAACCCTGACACTGCCTCTGAGTCCCCTACCCCTCCTACCATACCCTGTACTTGACATTGAACTTGACTTTGCCCCTGATCATCACCCTGAACCTGGCCAACACTCTGACTTTAACTGTGATGCTCACTCTGACCTCAACCCTGCCCTTATCCTGAATCTGACTCTTCCTTTACTTTTGCCTTGATTCTTACTATGACCCTGACCATGAACTAAATTATACATTAACTCTTCACAGGGGCACTGAACGTTACCATGACCCTCACCTGATGCAAACTCTCACTGCTACCTGCCCTGAACTCTAATCCAGAGCCTGATTCTCATTCTCACTTTGACTCTGATCCTAACCCTTATTCTGTTGCCCAAATTGACCTTGAACATTACCCACACCTTAACTCTTGCATGGCCCATACTCTGACCCTGACCCTTACCATAACCCTGATAGTGACCTTGATCCTCAACCTGTCCCTGTCATGGACCATCACACCAACACTGACCCTGAAATGTGCAGTCACCCTAACCTGACTGTAACCTTCACCTTCATTTTGATGCTGATTTGGATCTTTCTTCACCTTCATCCTGACACTAAAACCTTAACTGAACCACATCTTAACCCTGATAATGATCTTAACCCTTATCCTGATCCTCACCCTGACCCTGAATCTCACTGTTGCCATAACATTGACTCTCACCCCCAACTTTACCCTTTCACGACTCTGACATTAACCTTACCCTCACCCTAAATCTGACCTTCACTATCATCCTGAAGTAGGTCGTGACCCTGATAGAGCCTCACAGTGATCCCGATCCTGACCTTCCTGCAACCACTTCTTGAGCCTGACACAGATCATCACCATATTGAGTTTGGGGATGAAATTTGGTATATGCATGACCTCTGGTTCCATCTAGGTTTCCTGTAACTTGTAATAAGGACATACATTTGGGGTGCCTGGGTGGCTCAGTCAGTTAAATATCTGCCTTTGGCTCAGGTCATGATCCTGGAGTCCTGGGATCAAGCCCCACATTGGGCTCTCTGCTCAGTAGGGAGCCTGCTTCTGCCTCTCCCTCTGCCTGCCACTCCCCCTACTCAAAGTCTTTCTATCTCTCTCTCTCTCTCTGTGTCAGATAAATAAAATCTTTAAAAATAAGTAAGTAAAAGGTAGATGAGGAAGTCCTTTCAAACCAAGCAGATGAAGGTGGTACCTGGTTCATAAACAAGAGGCTGTGTCTCTGATAATTTCCTAAAAAAAAAAAAATAAGGACATGCATTTGAAGACAATGTATAATTATCAACTTGCTTATACATGTACTGTTTATTTCAAATAGACTGCTCTGTTTATGTTAAAATGGTCTAATACAATGAGGTTAAAAATAAAACAAATATAGGGGACTGTTACTGTTCTTACTTGTTACTGTGGTAAATTAGCCCTACTTAAGGGTTAAGGCACAGAGGGCTGAAAAATGCAAACTTCCCCAGGGTTCCAAAGTAATTCCAGTCCTCTGGGAGGGCCACCTGGCTGGTTAGGGGGACTGTTGTCAAGCTTGGCTCCACCTTCTGCTTCCTTTTCCTTAGCAAATGCTGGGTAGGCAGGTGAGCTGGCAGCATGACCCAGGCATCAAGAAAGGGAGAGTGGCACAAGACACAGGAACTTAGTTTCTGGCTCATGGCTTGCAGCTATGAACCCAAATGCTATGCCCATTACTGTGGGTCCTTTAGGATCCTTCTATTAATATAAAGATGATATGCTACATGTATACTTCCTTTTTTTTGAAGATTTTTACTTTTTAAAAAAAATTTTAATAAACATATAATGTAACCCCACCACCCTCTCCTGACACCCCTCCCTCCCGCCCCCCTCAGTTTGTTTTATGACATTAAGAGTCTCTTTTGGTTTGTCTCCCTCCCGATCCCATCTTATTTCATTTATTCTACAGGTATACTTCCATAGAGAGTGATAATAAACACAGCAGTCATGCCTAACAAGAGCGAAAGAGATCAATGCTTTTTCCCAAGGGAAAAAAAACAACAAACCAGTGCTTGTGTTTTTAGGAGCTATTTTTTAAAAAGCTATTTTTGAAAAATTGGCTTTATAGACCCCAGAGTTATGTATTTTATAAGATGAAATCAGAGATTACTTTTAGAGGTAACATTAACCTTTGAGATTTCATACTGGGTAAGGTTTGCAGTAAGAACTTTCCTATATGAAAATGTCTTTGAAGTAGCTTAGAGTCATTCACATAGTGGAGGAAAATATCTTAAGACTACAGAATACTTCCTATGTGCCAGAAACAGCCCAGGGTGCTATGACCACAAAGTGGTTAGTCTAGTATAATCATTCAAGACAAAAGACTCTGATAGCGCTACTTTGTAGACAATAACCCCACCTTCCACTGGAGCAGCCAGTTGTCCAGACAGAAGAAAAATAGCTGATTATACATTGTTACAGTCATATTTTCCCGACTATGCTCTTCTTTCTTTCTTACCAGAGGAAAATCAGAGCAGTAAGTAAAGCAAAACTCTGGATATTAGGGGGAAAAAGGAAGAAATGCCCGTGACTTATTTTTTTAAACAGAGCATTTTCTTGATCAAATAGAATTGCTTTCAACTTGTGAAGTAGTGAATAGCTTTTAGTCCTTTGTTATGAATACTGTACCTCCACATTGCATATAAGGAACTGACCTTGTCGTGTCATTTCTGACTTGGTTGTAAGCCCCATCATCAACATCATGAATGAGTATTTCTTATGTAGCCACAGGCACCATATCCCTGAACAGATAAGGCAGATGACTCTATAATTAAAATACCCAAACTGAAGAAACACAGCCCACATTGTCCACTATGCAGGAGAGTAAAAGCAGAAGCAAATAATAACTGCCATAAAGCTATGAGCTTCCTATAAAAGCTTATTTAAGTGGGAGAGGGTGGTGGGGTTACATATATATGTTTAAATAAAGCTTAAAAAAAAAAAAA
>RCUC01111702.1:0-20959 GCA_003697995.1 Taxidea taxus jeffersonii
AGTAAGGATTTCCTGATGTTTGAGGATGATCTCAGGATTACCCTGTTTCTCATTCTGGGGTAGAAAACTACCAACCACTAGAAATGAGCTCCTAAAAGATGGGAGAAACATTTCCATCCCAAAGCTCCTTACTTCTTCAGGAGTTATAATAAAAGAGCACATGTATTTCTTTTGTCTCATTGACTACCAATCCTCTAAAATACAGGTGACAAAATATGACCCAGAACCTACCATCAGGAAACTGGTCGGCATCATCATCAAACATGGCTTCCTTGAGGGCAGACTTATTGAAGGGACTGATGCTATCTGAATAGTTATATGGATTATAGTCTCGAGCTCGAGGAGAGGAGTGAGCAGGCATTGAATGGAGCAACGAAGCTTTATTATCAAGGGCTGTCTGGCTTGAGTCAGTAGCATCACCTCCTGCTCTTGGGTCAGGCATCCCAGGACCACCACACATCTATTAATGGGGAGAAGGCACAGCAAATTAATTCATTTTCTAAAAAATATTTTATTTATTTATTTATCTATCTATTTATTTATTTGAGAAAAAGGGGGGGTAGGGACTGAGAGAGCATGAGAGAAAAGGGGTTCAACTTCATGACCTGCTCCTGAGATCATGACTTGAGCCAAAATCAAGAGCCAGACACTTAACTGACTGAGGCACCCAGGTGCCTTGCAAATAATTTATTTTTAAGTATCTCTGAAATGCTAGAAAGATTCTTCTTACTGCTTCAAAGTCGATTTATAAAAGGTAACAATTAACATTTGAAAAAAAGTAATGGGAATCAATACAATAAGTTAAAACTTATTTAAAATGTCAAAATTTAAAGTAAAGGTGTAAAAAAAAAAACCAAACCCGCAGCTGTAAGGGCAAATAAGAATCATAAAAGAATGCTGTTGCTAATTCCTATAGTTCCCTTGCTAATGGCTTGAGCAAAGGATATACAGTGGGATTACCAACAGCTTCTCTATGCCACTTAAAGATGTAAAAGGATTTTCATTAGCAACACAGAACTAAAAGCTGGCAGGCTCCATTATTAAGGCAGTAAATTACACAATGACAGATTGTGAACAAAGTACAAGAGGATCAATTTTTTTTTAAAAAACGCCTGCTATTAAAAAAATGGCCTCAAGGACTATACCCTTTGAATAGATGCCTGCTGAAGTTTGATCACATTAACATATTTATCAAAACATCAATAATAACATTGATACTAATACTAGTATGAAAATCATTACAACCATCAATATCACCATCGTCACTATCTACTCACAGCAACTACATGCTAAGTCATTACTCAGGTGCTTTACAAATATTCTTCATGTATTTACTGTGCTCCTACTTCGTGCCAGGCATTGTTCCTGGCAGTGGGGATATACTGGTGAACAAAAGTGAGAACGAGGTCCACTTTCACGGAGTTCACACTCTAGTGGGGGTGTAGACATTTCTACACATAATGAATGAGTAAAGTATCCAGTATGGTAGATGGTGACTAGTGTATGGGAGGCAGTGCAGGATTAAAGGGACCATGAGCACTGTGGTGGGAGGAAGGAGGGTGCAGATTCGACAGGGTCAGAGTAAGCCATCTGAACAAAGACTTGAAGGAAGTAAGGAAATCAGCCATGGAGCTACCTGGAAGAAGGATGTCTTAAGACAGAGGGAAGAGGCAAGACAAAGACCCTGAGGCAAGAGCATGCCCAGGAAGTTCAAGGAATAGCAAGGCCAGTGTGGCTGGAGCAGAGGAAAGTAGTAGATGAGGTCAGAGGGGTAAAAGGGGAAAAAGCCTATTGTATAGACTTTGGATTTTACTCTGGGACCTCCTATGGAGTTATATAAATCGAGGAGTTAGAACGTATGACAGGAGGCCAATGGGCAGAGTCAAGAAGGCCAGTTAAGTGCCTATTTTAATAACCCAGGTGAGAGAATTTATGATGATGTTTCAAGCCAGAATGGCAGTGATGGGAAGTGGATGGATTTTAGATTCTGAAAACCGAACTGACAGATTTTTGACAGAGCATGGAGGATGACAGAAAGAGAGGAGACAAGGACAACTCCTTGGTCCAAGGTTTTTGGCTGAGCAACTAGTGCCGCTGTAAACTGAAAGAGAAAAGAGGAGCTCTAGGGGGAAAGACGAGAACTTAAAACAAGCAGCTGGATGTAACAAATGAGTCATATAATTTACTATACTTACAGTAACTTATAAGGTAGACAGTAATAATCCTTATTTTCCTAATGAAGACACTGAGGCTTAGAAAGGGTAATGTATGATTAGTTAATAACTGCCAGGAACTGGAATTTAAACTCACTTCTGCCAGAATCCACTGCTTGAGCTCCCCACATTGTATCCTGCTATCTCTGAGGTAAAAAAGTCTCAAGCAGTGATTTTTATTACTAAACTGTTATTGTTACCTCATGTAGCTTTTGGGGTGGGGAACCTCAAATCTGAGTGGTAAGCTGGCTTTTGGCATCCAGCTTGGTAGGGCCATCTGCCAGACAGGCATGGGGAGAAAAACAACAGCAGGAGAGCAGTCAGGAGGGCAGAGGAGGGAGCCCTTTAAAGACGTGCTGAAGCATCGCAATGTTCTACAATTCTGCAAATACTGAGGAACCAGATTTCATAGGAAATGGTGGGATGGCTTGTTTTGAGAGAAGTATTCGGCAGCAGTGTAAAAAACAGCTACTCTTTTTTTTCCCTCCCCCATGCAAAACAACTACTCTTTGTATGATGGCAGAAGCAACAAACTAAACAATATTCACCAGTCAGAAAAATGGGCTGTAACATTCTCTCTCAACTGGAGTTCTACAAATTGATGCCAATCTCTATCCCTACACTTAGTGGAAAATAAAATCCTAAATGCATTTACTCTTGTAAGACTCATGTGATCTGGCCCATGTTCCATCCCCCAACTCTTTCACAACAATCCAACAACATCCACTTTGGTCCCAGTTCCCAACTATGCAAAATTTGTTCCCATCTAAATGTCTTTGCACTTGCCACTTCTTTTATGGAATTCTTCTCTCCTAGATCTTGTATGGCTTTGTTTATTCTCGAGGCAAATGCCACTGACTGAGAGAGGCCTTCCCTGACCAATTAATCTAAAATAGATTCACTTTGTGTTCTAACATAAAACTCAATAGTACTCATCTCTGAAAATTTATAAGGAACTTGAGTGCAGCAACTTTGCCTTGTAAAATCCAAGGCCCAGAACAGTGCCTGACATGTGTAGATACTCAGTGAACACTTGGAGAGTGACTGATCCCTTAAAAAATTACATCTGAAAAATGACAGAAAGCAAAGTTAAAAAAAAAATTCATCAAAAATCTCTTAATGAGGGGCACCTGGGTGGCTCAGTCAGTTGAGTGTCCGATTTTTTATTTCAGCTCAGGTCATGATCTCAGGGTCACGGGACTGAGCTGAGTCAGGCTTCCCACCCGACAGAGCCTGCTTAAGGTTCTCTCTCCCTCTCCCTCTGCCCCTGGTCCTGCCACCCCACTTGAGCATCTCCTCTCTCTCTTTCAAACAAACAAACAAACAAATAAATAAATAATTTAAAAATCTCTTAACGGAAAAGTCTGCAATGTAAGAATATCCAAATACTCACAGAATCACTATCATCTTTTTTAGAATCCCTTTTCAATGGCTCATTCATATCTTCTTGACTACGGAAGCTGAAATTCTGAATTGCTTCAGTGACACCTCTAAGAGAGCTATAAATATCTTCAGAGTTCATATTTTCTGTGTCATAATCAAATGCACTATGAAAAAGACAACTAATTATTTATGTATAGTTTTAAAACACAAACACATTTGCGATTATGTAGGATCCCCAAAACATAATCAGCAAAACAAAACAAAACCTGACAACTGTAAATGGTTAAGGTATATGTCCCCTTGTCCACCCAACAAGGGCAGCTTACAATGACTCTAAATACATAGCCCTTAACATCTTGTTCGTCTGTTACCTTCAAAACTGTTCTGACTAATGAGGGCCAGCAAATCATGACCCCTTAAATCTAAAAATGTTTATTTTTTTAAATAGTTGAGAGAAAAGTCAAAATAACATCTCCTAACACTTTTCCAATGAAAATCATATAAATTCTTATTTCAGTGTCCATAAATAAGATGGTATTGGGACCAGCAGCACTTATCTATTCAGGTACCTGCTACAGCTATTTTCACACTGTAACCCTAGAACTGAGTAGAGGTAACAAATACAGTGTGGCCTGCAAGGCTGGAAATATTTACCATGGCCCTTTACAGAAAGTTTGCTAACTCCTGTGATTAACTTACAGTTATGGTACAGCTAAAAGAGAAGATAAATGTATTTCACACAAACTTGTAGGAAGGCAGAGAAGTTTTAACACCGAACATATATGTCACTGACATTACTTCTATAATCAAATTCTAAAACTCAACTGAATCTAGAATTTAGCCATCAAATTGTCACATGTGTGTAACAAGGAATAAACAAGGCAGATGTTAAGTATGCAATGTATTTTTCTTCCTCAGATGCTGATGAAATATCCTATAACTAATAAATATGATGAAGCATGCTATGATATATGGCTAATAAAATTATGTTAATAACTATGTAAGTAAATATGGAATAGTATGCAAATGATTTTTTAAAAGGCCAGGAAATAATATTAGTTTTTTAATGAGTCAAGAACTTCACTGAAATACAGCCAATGCTTGAACTGCATTAAGTGTGTGAAAATTTTATACAGCTTTTATTTTATATTAAGGACAAATCTCACAGTCACATTCTTTCCTGAAGACACAGATATAATGTCATTTTATATTTAGCCTTTCCTTATTTTTTCTTTATTTTTGTGTTTTTGTCTATACGTATACCTCAGAAACATAACTACTCCATTTAATGCTTCAAGCACTAATTTACAAAAGCTGTTTAAGTTTTCTTCTCACAGAAAAATTAGTCATCCTGTGCATTGTTTTTCATTTAAAGGGTTAGTTTTGGAATAAACTTAAAATTTTTTGAATCTGCTAAGTTTCTGTATGTCAAGACTTTTCAAGTCAAGTGGAAATAAGTGGAATTACATTAATGTCTGTTGTCTAAGAATGGGAATCAGCAAACACAAGCCATGATGGAAAATAACACTTTTATTACCTTGGAGATAAAGTATTCTGTGATGTATTGGTAGGAGAAGTAAGAGGACTGGACCAGTTGGCTGGTGAACGTGGTGTTGGTCTTGTCAAAGGACTCCCCATGGAACCCTGATTAGGGGAGTCAAATAATTATTAACATATGACAGTTAAGTTCAACTAAAAGGCTCTTAGGGAAGTCATGCAATCAAGAAGCTGAACAATGAGAGAGCCATATTTGTAGGTCAGTATTCTAAATATTCATGTACTTATCTCTGCTTTCGGTAGGGAAAAACATTCTCCCCATTCAGAAACCTACCTCTAGTTTTTTTCTGTTTTCTTCACTTGCTTCCCGCTCTCAAATATTATCAACATCTTCCTTCTCATAGATTCAACAGGACCCCAAACTATTTTATTTTAATTAATTTTTAAATTAAAAAAATTTTTTTAAAGTAGGCTCCCTGACCTATGTGGGGCTTGAACTCATGATCCTGAGATTGAGAGTCGCATGCTCTACAGACCTAGCCAGCCAGGTACTGCCCCCAAAATGATCATTTAAAATTAGCTTCCCATTGTAAGCCAATATACTTCCTTCATCCATTATCAATATTCAAATTTCATTCCTCCTTGAGTATGCTTTATAAATGATTTTCTCAAGCATACCAAAGTAAAATTCATTATTATTATTTTGCCTACCTTTTAAGATATAACTAAACAATCCCTGCCCTTTTAAAAAATAACCAACGTTAGTCCCAAGAAATTGTTCTCAGATTGTTTTTAACCTTCAGACTTTACCTGAAGCCTGCCATAAATGCATCTAATTTTTCCTTTATCCATGATCAAATATCTGTTTTTTAATACTTATGTTTAATTTTTTAGGCATATTATGTAAATGATTCTTGCCATACAGGTACATATAACGCTGTAATGTTTCATTTATCCAGACCTTACCTCTGCAAAACAAAATTCTGTATTCAAGCAACTAGGGACCCATAAACCTGTGAAGAGGTTTGTGAACACACCTTTTAAAGCCCTACCTTCTTCAGATCTTATTTGTTAACCAAGTCATCCCTTCTAGTCCTCAAATAAGGACTGGTTCGCTTTCCCTGTTCATACCCTGGCCACCATTCACCACCAACCTAATGTATATCAAATTATAACATAAATATGACAAGCCCAAGGACTATATTCTTTCCAGAGCAGTATTTAATACTGCATAGGAGATGTTGCCTAATACAGATGCAAAAATTATATACTAGAATCAGAAGTTTACTTCATGTAAAAAAGAAAGCAATTATTGTGAAACCATCAAACCACATAATAGTCAAGAAAATAACTGAAAGATACCTGGGTTCCATTGCCAGTGTTTCGTAGGTGATTATGAAGAAGCTTTGTAGCACCATCCTGAAAAGTTTTTGGTAAAGCTCCTAATAACATTGTAAACTCTGGGGTATTGAGTTCAAATAAAGAAATCAGCACTGACTGTGCTGCCTAGAAAACAAAGACATAGAATAAGTAGAGAAGTATATTTTGATTACTCAAAGGAGACAATTTTCTTCACTCAACATTTCTGTTAATAGCACAAGGCCATCTTTCCCACAGAAAAAGAGGTTCTTACATGCTTTCAGATTTCTTTGTTGGGAGAGTAAGAAAATAATTGACCAAGGGAATATAAAAAATGTTACAAATACAATCTAGCACTCAATGGCAAAAGTTAAACAGTTTCTGGGGGTTATTCAACCAATATATACGACTTCTTCACTTTTCCTCATAAGTGATTACAAGAAGAAAGATGGATGGAAATATAGCAATATAGGTGTCCTACACTTTTCCAAAAGTTCACATTATACCACTTTGCTTTTATGACAGACCTACAACAGTACCTGCCTTCCCTAACCAAAAGAAAAACAAAGATCTTCACCTTTATATTAAGGCAAAAAGCAAAAATAGTATTCAGCATTTGTTTTGCAGTGATCCATTATAAAGGCAGCATGCACTCTGAGTAGTGAGAATGGTATCACCAAGCTCCTTCCCCAGGAACTAAACTCAGTATCAAGTCACGATAGCATAGCATTGCTGAACTGTGTATGGAAGCATCCGTGCTTTGATTTATTTTGTGGGTCTGGGAAGACTTACAAGTTTTTCCATATAAATTAATGGAATTGTTTCCTTGCTTTATACCATTCTGGCATATGAAAGGTTTCACAGGAACATTCTATTTTCAGATAGTGGGGGAAACCTATATATTCCCCTAAGCTATAAAAAGTCCACTCAGAGCAACTTAATACTTTATTATTTATTTTCATATAAATGGAAAATAATGTTTTGGTGGAAATGTGAACAAAACAATGAAGTCAGTCCTCTCAAACCCTGCAGTTCCTTTACAGATAAAAACATTGTGATTTGCTTACTCATATCAGTTAAGAAAACTCAGAAATTTACTTCCTCCTTTTAATGTAATCAACAGAGCTACTGAAAGCCAAACTTTGAAATTCAGATTACCATAGAAACTTCACTGAGAGGAGGAAAAAACCCAAATAGTTCACAATCATGACTCAGATGAAAATATGTCCATCTTGGGGCGCCTGGGTGGCTCAGTGGGTTAAAGCCTCTGCCTTCGGCTCAGGTCATGATCCCAGGGTCCTGGGATCAAGCCCCGCATCAGGCTCTCTGCTCAGCAGGGAGCCTGCTTCCCTCCTCTCTCTCTGCCTGCTTCTCTGCCTGACTGTGATCTCTGTCAAATAAATAAATAAAATCTTTAAAAAAAAAAAAAAAAAGTCCATCTTGTCCTGGACCTTTTCAGACCCCATTCTATGGAAACCTAAGTGTTCTATGTTTATGATATCTGAATATAAAACATGAGGCGAATGGTTAAATTATGTTACATTGGAACAATGGCACACTATACAACAGGGCCTTGAAAGATGATGGAACTCTATACATGAAGAAATTGGGAGAGGGCTATCATATACTACTGAAGGAAAAATATAATAAACAATAAAAAATAATAAAAATATAACAAAACTACAGCTACAATATAAGCCCAATATACATTGTGTGGGTATGTCCTCGAACACGTTAATTGTACTTAAATAAAACTATTTCTATTTTAGGGGTGCCAGGGTGGCTCAGTCAGTTAAGTGCTTCACTTGCGGTCTGGGTCCAGGTCATGACCTCAGTATTATGAGACAGAACCCTGTGTCAGGCTTCACACTCAGCGGGGAGTGTGCCTGAAATTCTCTACCCCCCACCCCTTTCTCCCTTTGCCCCAACTCCCCCTTGTACACCCATCCTCTCTCTGAAATAAAATCTTAAAAAAATCAACAAAACCTACTTGTATTTTGAAACAACTTTATTGATCTTTTTTGAAACACTGAAACTACCTCAAGTTACTCTGAGCAAAGGAATGATTGCTAAGGTATACTTTATTCCATCTAGATTTTATTTTGGTGTAGGAGACTCAGTTTTCTTTCCCTCCAGAGGTAGAGAGCCTAACTGTTCCAAAACCATTTGCCAATGAGTATATTCTTTCCTCATGAGGTGACACATTTATCATGAATTAACTTCCTATATAAACCAAACTGTTTCTGATCCTCTGACCCTCCTATGTGTTCTATTGATCTATTTGTCTATTTCTGCATTAAATAATAGCGGTTTAAGCTATATGATTTAAAATGCAGTATTTTTAGTATATTTTGATAAAGTCCTTCATTTTTGTTATGCTTTTGTGTCACATTTGCTTTACTAGATACATTTTTACTTATTCATTTATTTATTTATTTCACAACATAAATCAGGTCTTCATTAGAATACTGTATTCCATTTTTTTTTTTTAAAGATTTTATTTATTTGACAAACAGAGATCACAAGTTGGCAGAAAGGCAGGCAGAGAGAGAGGGGGAAGCAGGCTCCCCGCTGAGCAGAGAGCCCGATGTGGGGCTCAATCCCAGCACCCTGAGATCATGACCTGAGCAGAAGGCAGAGGCTTTAACCCACTGAGCCACCCAGGCACCCCTCCATTTCTTTTTTCTTGAAGCTTTTATTTTATTCCAGTTAAGATACAGTGTCAGTGTTATTAGTTTCAGGGATACAACACAGTAATTCAACAATTTCATATATCACCTGGTGTTCATCAAAAGTGTACTCCTTAATCCCCATCAACTATTTAACCCATCCCCCCCCCATCTCCCCTCTGGTAACCATCAATTTGTTTTTTCTCTTTTAAAGGTTTTATTTATTTTTTTAAAAATGATTTTATTTGTCAGAGAGAAAGAGAGAGAGGGCGAACGCACAAGTAGACAGAGTGGCAGACAGAGGCAGAGAGAGAAGCAGGCTCCCTGCTGAGCAAGGAGCCCGATGCAGGACTTGATCCTAGGACCCTGGGTTTATGACCTGAGCTGAAGGCAGCAGCTTAACTGACTGACCTGTGACTGAGCCACACAGGTGTCCCTAAAGGTTTTATTTTTTTAAGTAATCTCTAAACTCAATGTGGGGCTTGAATTTACAATCCCAAGATCAAGAGTTACATGCTCTACTGACTGAACCAGCCAGATGCCCCTCTTCTCTCTCCTTGTTTTTTTCCCTTTGTTTTGTTCCTTAAATTCCACATATGAGTGAAATCTGACTTATTTTGCTTAGCATTATACTCTGTAGCTCCATCCATGTCGTTGTGAATGGCAAGATTCCATTCTTTCTTTTATGGCTGGATAATATTCCATATATATACACACATCTTTATCCATTCATCAACTGATGGACACTTGGGCAGCTTCCATAATTTGACTACTGTAAATAATGCTGCTATAAACATAGGGGTGCATGTATCCTTCTGAATTAGTGTTCTTGTGTTTTTGGGGTATATATCCAATATTCCAATTCCTGGATCACAAGATAGTACTGTTTTTAATTTTTTGAGGAACCCCCATACAATGGCTGCACCAATTTACATTCCCACCAACAGTGCAAGAAGGTTCCTTTTTCTCCACATCCTCGCCAACACTTGCTTCCTGTGTTGTTGATTTTAGCCACTTTGACAAGTTGAGGTAATATTTCGTAGTTCTGATTTGCATTTCCCTGATGATGAGTGAAGCTGAGCATCTTTTCATGTGTCTGCTGGCCATCTGTATGTCTTCTTTGGAGAAATGTCTGTTCATGTCTCTTGCCTATTTTTAAACTGGGCTGTTTTTTTGGGTATTGAGTTGTATAAGTTCTTTATATATTTTGGAAGTTTGTAGCAACTCTGCTGAGCAAGAACAGTATTTACTCACTTCATGTCTGTGTCACATTTCAAACTTTTTCATCATTATATTTGTATGGTGATCTGTGATCAATGATCACTGATGTTACTATTGTAATTGTTTTGGGGTACCACGAATCATGTTCATATGAAATGGTGAACATAATCATTAAATGTTGTTTGTGTTCTGACTATCCCATTGACCAGCCATTCCCATCTCTCTCTCTTTCCTTGGGACTCCCTGTTCCCTGAGACACAATCATATATATTGAAATGAGGCCAATTAATGGTTCTACCATGGCCTTTATGTGTTCAAGTGAGAGAAAGAGCTGTGTGCCTCTCACATTAAATCAAAAGCTAGAAATGATTAAGCTTAATGAGGAAGGCAAGTCAAAAGCCAAGACAGGCCCAAAGCTAGGCCTCTTGTGACAAATAGCCAACTTGTGACTGTTGTGAAGGAAAGGTTCTTGAAGGAAATGAAAAATGCTACTCCAGTGAACACACAGATGATAAAAAAACAAGACAGCTTTATTGCTGATATAGAGACAGAGTTTTAGTGGTCTGGATAGAAGATCAAAGTGGCCACAACACTCCCTGAAGGCAGAGCATTGTCCAGAGCAAGGCCCTAACTCTCTTCAGTTCTGTGAAGGCTAAGATTGGTGAGGAAGCTGTGAATGTTTGAAGCCAGAAATTGGTTCATGAGGTTTAAGGAAAGAAGCCCCCTCCGTAACATAAAAGTGCACGGTGGAACAGCAAAGTGCTGACACAGAAGTTCCAATAAATCATTCAGAATATCTAGCTAGGATGATGCATGAAGGCAGTTACACTAAACAACAGATTTTCAATGTAGACGGGACAACTTTATATTAGGAATAAGATGCCATCCAGGACTTTGACAGCTAGAGAGGAGAGGTTAATGCCTGGCTTCAAAGGACAGGGTAACTCTCTTGTTATGGGCTAATGAAGCCTGTTGACTTTAAGGTAAAGCCACTGCTTCACTTACTATTGTGAAAATCCCAAGGCCCTTCAGAATTATGCTAAATCTGCTCTCTTGTCGCTCCATAAAGGGAACAACAAAGCCTGGGGGAGAGCACAATCCCAGCGTCCTGGGAGGCAGATGATCAACCATCTCAGCCACCCAGGTGTCCCCAAAGCTAAGTTCTTATGTACAAAGATAGATAGAAAGCTACATAATGGCTAAATTTATCAACAGATTAACAGATAATACCTAAAATGAGTAGATCAGATAATACTGTAAACTCTTATTTGAAATAAAATGGTACCTGCAAGGGGAAAGATTTGGACTATAGTTGACCCTTGAACAAGTACCAACCTCCCACACAGTCGAATCTCTGCATTTTTTTATAATTTGACTCCCCCGAAACTTAACTACTAATAGCCTACTATTGACCAGAAGCCTTAGTGGTAATATAAATAGCAGATCAACATATCTTTTGTGTGCTCTATGTATTATATATTGTATTCTTACAATAAAGTAAACTAAAGATGCTATTAAGAAAATCCCAAGGATGGGGCTCCTGGGTGGCTCAGTGGGTTAAAGCCTCTGCCTTCGGCTCAGGTCATGGTCCCAGGGTCCTGGGATAGAGCCCCGAATCAGGCTCTCTGCTTGGCAGGGAGCCTGCTTCCCTTTCTCTCTCTCTGCCTGCCTCTCTGCCTACTTGTGATCTCCTATTTGTGATCTCTGTCAAATAAATAAATAAAATCTTTAAAAAAATTAAAAAAAAAAAGAAAAGAAGGAAAATCCTAAGGAAAATATATTTATAGTACCATACTATAAAAAAAAAAATGTGCATGTAAGTGGACCACCATGGTTTAAATCTGTGTTGTTCAATGGTCAACTGTATTTTTTTATTTTATTTTTTTTTATTATGTTCAGTATACTCTTTAATCACCTTCCCTTTCCCCCCATCCCCTCACCCACCTCCCTCTGGTAACCACCAGTTTGTTTTCTATAATTAAAAAAGCCTGTTTCTTGGTTTGTCTCTTTTTTCCCCTTTGTTTCTTAAATTCCACATGAGTGAGGTCATATAGTATTTGTCTTTTCCTGACTATTGTGCTTAGTATTATACTGTCTGGCTCTATCCATGTTGTTCATATGGCAATACTTCATTCTTGTTTATGGCTGAATAACATTCCATTATATATTTATATTTATGTGTATATATAGCACCTCTTTTTTATCCATTCCTCTATCAGTGGACACTTGATCTGCTTCCAGTCTGACTAATGTAAATAATGCTGCTATAAATATAGGGGTGCATGTATCCTTTTGAATTAGTGTTTTTGTATTTTTTGGGTATATACCCAATACTGCAATTCCTGGATCATAGGGTAGGTTTTTTTTTAAAATTTTTTAAATATTTTATTTATTTATTTTACAGAGATCACAAGTAGGCAGAGAGGCAGGCAGAGAGGAGGAAGCAGGCTCTCTGCGGAGCAGAGAGCCCGACGTGGTGGCAGGACCCTGGGATCATGACCTGAGCCGAAGGCAGAGGCTTTAACCCACTGAGCCATCCAGGCACTGATAACCATTGGTGCATCACAGTGGCTGCACCAATTTGGATATCCACCAATCATGGAAGAGGGTTCCCTTTTCTCCACATCCATCCCAACATTTGTTTTCTGTGTTTTTGACTTAAACACTTTTTTTTAAAATATATTTTTTAAAGATTTTATTTATTTATTTTACAGAGAGAGATCACAAGTAGGCAGAGAGGCAGGCAGAGAGAGAGGGAAGCAGGCTCCCTGCTGAGTAGAGCCCGATGCGGGGCTCAATCCCAGGACCTTGAGATCATGACCTGAGCTGAAGGCAGAGGCTTTAACCCACTGAGCCACCCAGGAGCCCCGACTTTAGACATTCTGATAGCCATGAGGTGATAACTCATTGTAGTTTTAATTTGCATTTCCCTGATGATAAGTGATGTGGAGCATCTTTTCATATGTCTGTTGGCCATCTGTATATTTTCTTTGGATGTTGAGACATAAAATATGTCTAAGTATATTGGATATTTTAGATACTAACAAGGGTTGACTATATTTTGAATGGTTACAAGATTAGAGCTTGGGAGGACTGTGGCAAGGACAGTTAATATTTATTTATTTATTTATTTATTTTGGTGGGGGGGGAAGAAGGGAGAGGGAGAGAGAGAGAGAGAGAGAATCTTAAGCAGGCTCCACACCCAGCGCAGAGCCCAAAGCAGGGCTGAATCTCACAATCCTGAAATCATGACCTGACCTGAAATCAAGAGTTGGCTGCTTAACCAACTGAGCCACCCAATAACTGCCCCAGGACAGTTATTTTTAGGTTTATTAAAAAAAAAGAAAGAAAGAAAAGAAAAACAGCTATTTATTTTAGAGATAGAGGGAGAAAGCATGCATGCGAGTGGAAAGGACCAGCAGAGGAACAGAATCTTCAAGCAGACTCCCTGCTGAGCATGGAGCTGACTCGGGACTTGATCTCATGACCTGTGAGATCATGACCTACACTGAAACCAAGAGTCAGATGCTTAACCATACAGGTGCCCCAGGACAGTCTTTTTCATATTATACTCATATTAATTGGATAAAACTTAAAATAATTTAAAAGAGAACACTGAAAAGAAAAGTCTTTATGTCACCAGGTAAATAACTCAATACTAACTTGTAATGTCCTGAAATATTAATTCCCTACATTGGCAATCCAATACAACTGACTTGCTTTTCTAATTTACCTTCTAAACCTTAAATTAAAACATACCTTCCGAACATCAGAACTTTTGGGTTCTGTTGTCCAAGTGATAACCCGAGATACCGCCAGGCGAGTTTCACTGGAATTTATAAAATCTCCTGGATCCATTTGTTTGGCCAGAGTTTCTATGTATTTAAGGATAGCAACCTTCACCTACAGAGGTAAGCAAATGAGAGGACAATCAGATGGTCACTGAGGGATACAGATAATACTTCAGAAACAATTAGGTAATTATTTTTTCTATCAATACAAAATGAAACACCATCAACAACAAAAAAGAAATTATATAACCACTTACATATTCGAGATACAAATACATGGTAATATGGATTTTTGTTTTCACATATAGCAGAACTTTCACATATAGCAGAACTTTTGGGGGCAATACAGAATTTCCCCCAAACACACATTAACATTCACTGAATATCATGTACCTTAATAGGTCCATCAGCTGCCAGAATTACTACCTTTCAAAAGAAGTGTCACAAAAAAGTTTTACAGAAGTACCACTGGAGAAAATACAACACTTATTTGTAATTCCTGATGCTTGGGTACATGGTAGATAGGTGTGTGGTCAAATGCAGGCTTCAAAATCAGCAGGAGGTGGGGCAAACACACATGCTTCTTCCTTACGGTCAGACTTCGTTATCCTTAGAGTAAGCACTGTTAAATTATCACCTTTCTCTCAGGTATGTTGGAGCAGAAAAACAGGGTGAGAACAACTGTCACATCTTCTAACATTCTAGGATTTGTAAATAATGGTTCTAAAGGACTCTGTTAGTGCAGTTTGGAAATGGCACCTGGCATAGTGTACAGTCCTTGGATATAACAGATGCTGAACATGTATTAAATACTGATTTGCTGAATTGGAAGGTTTACATGTATGATTAAAACAGCAACTTTGAAAAAACATTGCCAAACATTAAGATAACAATGATCCTTCTTCTCTTGTTATTGATCTTAAGATGTCACTTGTCTCACTCAACCCAAATAAAGTTCTTGAGAAGTACTGTGCTAAATCAATATATAGGAAGGGAAGTGTTAAAATAAGGTTCTGACTCTTGTACATTTCCCCACTTCTGACTCCTGTTTTAAAAGAAAAAGGGGGTGCCTGGGCCTGGGTTGCTCAGTCGGGTAAGTGTCTGACTCTTGGTTTTGGCTTAGGTTGTGATCTTGGGGCTGTGGGATTGAGCTCTATGCTCAGCAGGGAGTCTGCTTCTCTCTTTTCTCTCTCTTTCCCTCTCCCTCTTCTCTTGGGCATGCTCTTTCTCTCTAAAAGAAATAAATCTTTAAAAACTTTTTTAAAAGAGGGGCGCCTGGGTGGCTCAGTGGGTTAAAGCCTCTGCCTTTGGCTCAGGTCATGATCCCAGAGTCCTGGGATGAAGACCCGCATCGGGCTCTCTGCTCAGCAGGGAGCCTGCTTCCTCCTCTCCCTGCCTGCTTCTCTGCCTACTTGTGATCTCCACTGTCAAATAAATAAAAATTTTAAAAAATCTTAAAAAAAAATTTTTTTTTAAAGAAAAAAGTGATCAGATACATTCATTTCAAAATGAATAAATTTTAAGAATTATAAGAGATGTATTGGAAAAAAACTGAGAGTTAACCCATCAGCCATCTCAGGTAAAATGTACCTTAGGGAAAGAGACTTAGGATTAATCTGCAGTAGCAGGCCTAATAAATTATGGTAGCACCTAACATTCTGGATTCTTGAAGCCATGTCACCTTCTATCAGTATGAGTAACTGAAAGATGGCAATAGTAAATCAAAGAATGAACATCAGGGTAGTCTGTTTTCAATTTGCCACCATCAATAGTTGAATATACTTACTTGTGCTATGTGAGATTCAACTAGTGCAGTGTCCTGGCAATTTACAGAGTCAGATAAAGATTTATTTATTTATTTTTAAATTCTAAAAAAATTTTTTTTAAAGATTTTATTTATTTACCTGACACACAGGGAGAGAGATCACAGTAGGCAGAGAGGCAGGCAGAGAGAGAGAGAAGCAGGCTCCCCACTGAGCAGAGAGCCCGATGCAGAGCTCGATCCCAGGACCCTGAGACCATGACCCAAGCCAAGGGCAGAGGCTCAACCCACTGAGCCACCAGGTGCCCCCCACACATAAAGTTTCACACATAAAGGTGAAAACAAAAAGGTGTGTTTACTATACCACTGGGCAAAATAATCACAATACATATAAAACAATCATTTGAAAGTTTAGATTTAAGTAGGATATTTCATAAGTTTATATACATAATCTGTAATTTTAATAACACAAACGTTCACTCTTCTTCAGAGAAGTAAAAATTACCTTGCTGCTCAAGTGTGCATAACTTTACAACATATCTCTGGAACCCAGAAAAAGAAGGCACCAAAATTATTTTTTAAAATATTACTTACTTAAAATCACTCTGTATTGCCATTTCCCCCATTCTACTGCTTCTTTTCTGACATTTAACCACATGACTGTGGAAGATAAAATTTTGTATAAAATTTTCTCCTTTATCTGCAAGATCCATCATTTTTTCAATAAAGAACTTTATAGATCTCACACTCAGGCTGTTCATGTTTTTCTATGACCTGTTCAGAACAGATTTTTTTTTTTTTTTTATTATTATTTATTTGTCAGAGAGAGAGCCGGAGTGAGCACAGGCAGACAAAGTGGCAGGCAGAGGCGGAGGGAGAAGCAGGCTCCCTGCCGAGCAAGGAGCCCGATGTGGGACTCGATCCCAGGACGCTGGGATCATGACCTGAGCCGAAGGCAGCTGCTTAACCAACTGAGCCACCCAGGCGTCCCTCAGAACAGATTTTTAATCTTAATCTGTAACCCATCTGAAAGTTATTTATTTTTGGCATAGGTATGGCTCCAATTTAACTCTTCCTTGTTATTCTAAAGTATTAATTTAGGAGTTAAAGAGTGATTTTCCCCTATAGCTTTGCTTTGTATGTATGTTGATATAAAATGTAATGCATGTATATGTAAAAGCCATATAAATATATGGCCCATATAAATATGTGGCTTTCAGAGAAACAGTCTATAATTCCAGTCTCCATTTTCCAATAGGAAAGCTAATTTTAATTTGTCTGTTCCCCACTATCTTTTTCTCTAGGCATTTGACAACTTTATTCTCTCCCTGAACCCCTCTACCACCTTTATTTCCTAAGTGAATGGTTTGGACCTCCCTTTCCACTAGCCCATGAAATAGCTCTATGCACATTTTCAATAGCACTTGAATACCTACCTACCCCTGGTACCTAAATCATAGCCCTTATTATAATTTATTGTGCATTATAATAAAAAATTATAAATTTTATATTCCTAGGATTGCCTTACACAATGGGGAGGACAAAGAATGAGTTCAAAACATTTATCAGTAAAATCAAGTAAATGATTCTCCTTTTGTAGGTCACATTTTAAATCAAAATAAATGGAATCCCTTTCACAAAGCAGAAATTAATGTTATGCTGAGTAAGTCAACACTGTAAGAAACATAACTTGTGATTTTTAAGGCAAAATCATATTCAGAAACTTACAGGAAAATCAATCATGGGCAATAATGCTTGTAGAAATAGATTTCGTGCAGAAGAGAGCAGAAAAATGTAAGGCTTGTAAATGCACATATGCTTGTTATTTCCCTGACTTTAATGTCACTTAATAAAACTCACAAAGAAAACATCTTTAGTAAAGAATTCAGGGGCTTTTACGTATAATTTTTTTTCTTCTATGTTATACCTAGTAATTATTTTAAGTCACAAATTGGAATCCATCTTGTTTTCACATAAATTAATTTTTAAAAGTGTGGCAATAGTAATTGAGAAAGTTAATCCTAATCCTAAATTTTATGCACACATTAAAAATACCACATTGTAAAAAGAAAAGTTACTATTTCAGTTAAGGAGAACTGGAAAATAGCAGGGAGATTAAACTTAAAAATTTTTGTTTATTAAAATAAATACATAGGCAAAACTGGCATTTTGCCCAAAATACCTATTCAAACTTCTAAACTTAAAAAAAAAAGTATTGGGAAATCACAAACATAAAATTAGGTAAGACTTTATAGAGCAAGTCTGCATTACCAGCTTAGAGTTAGATGGCCATACTTGTGCTGCTTTCTAAATGGAAATCCCCAGTAAGCTTCTCCAGAGATAGTCTGGCAATTGAGTAACATTTGAAATAAAATCTGTGCATGCTTAAAGGGCTTACAGAGGTTAGTAGTTGAAACCAGATGCATACAAACATTCTCTGAAACACAGCAGAGTTTTTAAAGAGAGTTAAGAATGAAGATTAAAACAAAAACAAAAAAACCTTGGAGCTCCAAAAAGAGTGAAGCTGGTCCCGAAGTGCTGGCTTGACTGTCTGAAAGTTTATAAAAACAAAATCCACTGATGGAACAGCTTCTCATTGGACAGAAGTACAAATATCAACATAACTTTATTAATAAAATACTTCCAATTCCTTACAATGTCTTCAAAAGACTTCAATTTTTTACCTTCAAGCTTGGTGTTTGGGTCTGATCAACAGTGAATCTCATTAGAATATTAAATTGAAGATCATTTGGAAAAGACTCTCTGAAAGAAGAATAAAGCAAAACAAAAATTAATCAAGTAAACATTTAGCAAAGTAAACAGAAGATTATGCTTAATACCAAAACATAATATGCCATTCAAAGAGCATGCATGAAGTAGTATCCGTAAGTGGTATAGTTTATACTACTTACAGCACCTAAGTTATTCCCAGAGCAATGTGAACATTTCAATCTATATCCTATGGGGGGTTAAAAAGCAACACTATAGTAAATAATGGTCTATCTTGACTCAAGTATGGATTTAATCAGAAAAAAAATTGTGGGGCACCTGGGTGCCTTAGTTGGTTAAGGGTCCAACTCTTGATTTCAGCTCAGGTCATGATCAGGTTGTAAGACTGAGGCCCACATGGGGCTCTGTGCTCAGCAGGGAGTCTGCCTGAGATTCTCTCTCCCTCTTCTTCTACCCCTCCCCCACACGCACGCTCTCTAAAATAAACGAATAAAAATAGTCAAATAAATCTCTAAAATAAATGAATAAAAAATCTTTAAAATAAAAAAGTAAAAGAAAAAATTAATTTGAACATTATCAGAGTTACTTCCCCAGACCTAATATCTGAATTCTAGACTCACCTCAACCTAGTAAGTGGGTATTTGAAATAAGTCACCTCAACAATCTACACAAGAAAGAAATGTATCATTGATTCAAAATCTTATGAAAAAAGATTCTGAATATTTAAGTGTTATAATAAAACATTCTTTTTAAATTTAGGAACTATTTTTTATGTTTACATTAGACTGAATAAGATCTTCAACTCTGCTTTGAATATCCTAATTAAGATAAAATACCACCTTTGAATTACTCAACCAATACTCATGACAGTTTTAGAAAAGAAAGCAGTGTTCGATTTAAGGACCAATGCTGTATTAGATATACCGATGTGAATGGGCATCATTAACAATTTTCACATGAAGCCCATGCAGCTTAAATGGATCAGAAGGGCTCAGAAATCGAAACGCAGAAACTAAACATTCCTGATTACTACTGTATAAACTTGAAGTATCTAAAGAAAACATTACCTGGTAACATCAAGGGCTTTCTGAACTTTTGCCTGAACAGACCCAAGCAAATCAGCACCCATTTTTTTTAATAGTTGCGTCAGCAGTACAAACAACCAGTCTTGAAGGTCATCTTTGTGGACTTGTATGAAATCCACTAGGGTCTCCAAAAACATGCTGAATACCTACAGTGGATAAATTGGGAAAGGAAAAGAAAAAGGAGGAAATATTGACCTCTATGATCAGTTCAAAACCAAAATAGAAAGGGAATACAGGAATCAGAGGCACAGCGATTGGCAGCCAAGCGGAAAAACAATCTCTCTTGCTTTTCACTGGACTCTGTGATACAAGAGTATGTTTGAACTGTTATCCAACTTCTGCGCAGAAGTTCAACAATTAGCTATTCCATGCAGCATCACTTGGTAAAGAAACTTTGGCCATAATGGCTGGCACACCTAATGTCAATGATGCCTAGTTAAACTGAAATCCATTTTATCTCAAATTTAGGGCAAGCAATTACCTACTGATAGCCTCACCACCCCTCAGCTCTTTGGAAGAATGGCACTGAGTTAATCATAAGATGACTTTGATGACAGCTACCTTAAAATAGAAGAACATTCTGACATATTGGGCTAATTAGAGACTCCTAGATTTCTCAATATGTCAGTGGTCACAAATCCTTTCGGTATGAGATACAGTATTTATTTAAACTGCCCCAAATGTAATTATAAGTGATCTGGGTAACTGTAACTATATAAATCTACATCTTAATTTTAGTGATTTCTAAAAAATCATTGAAGGCTATTAGTCTCCATTTCTTTCAATGGGTTTTATACTTGGTTCCAATATTAATCTACTGGTTTAAAAATTTTATAAGATAAAAAATTTTAAGGAAAGCTAGTGTTCTTAAGTAATGCATCTCATTAAAATCTGTCCAGTGATGTGTTGACTCAGTTAGTACTTGACTAGAAAGCTGACTGTTAAATATTCAGGAATTTTGTCAGGTAGTTAATAGCCTGAAATTAGCCATGGTGGGGGTATTTACACCTCAGGAATTATAGCAAACAGGATACATCAGGGCTTTCTGCCCATCCCCAAACCTGGCTTGCCAGGCACAACACTCTAATTCTTTGATTTACTTTTAATCTTGTTTCAACTCTTGCCTCTCTTCCTGAAGATTCTTACTTTAAACTTTCACTATAGTAAAATCAACATTAGAATTCCTAAGTCGACTCTCCCATTTTATCTGGTTCTCAGAAAACTGAGAACCAGAAAATATGTGATTGTC
>RCUC01111703.1:0-24445 GCA_003697995.1 Taxidea taxus jeffersonii
TGTTTACTGAATCCTTTGAGAAAAGGCTCTTTATGTCTGTCTATGTGCATGTCTTGTCTTCCCAACTAGCCTGCATGCTCCTAAAGCAAGAGGCCCCCCTCATTTCTCCTCTTGGGCCTTCTCTAAGTAGGCCACATACAAGGGTACCCACTCTTTAAAGCAAAGCCCCATGGAGTGGGTGTCTGGCCTCCGAAGTGTCCTACTAAATCTGCATGCAAAATAAACCTTGAAGGCAAGAATAATTTACACAGTTAAATCACAAAGGAGCTTTAGGATAAGAGGTAGCCAGGGAAACTGTGGACCTTGTCTCCCTAAAATGGGCCCTTGCCCTGAGCATCCCAAAACGACCCCCACAGCAGCTGTACAAAGCACAGAAGGCATTTCCCCAGCCGCCATATCACCACCTGAGTTGGACACGGTTGATGGTTAAGAAGAGCTGGGTTAATTCAGTCAGCTTGGCTCTTGCTGCCTGGCTCTGACTGACAGGCCGGGCCCCTGCTCATCCCTGAAAACTAGCATCAGGGAATGACATACAGTTTGATAACATAAGATGCTTAGGTTTTTTGGCTCAAGTGAGATGTTCAGAGCTAATAGCCCTGTGAGCTGAGTTTTAGCTGCGATCTGCACCTTGAGATATCCGTTATGTCTGGCTCAGGAAAAAGGGAAAAGAATGAGAGCTTATTTCTAGAAAGGTTTCCGATGAGCAGCATTTGTCATTGAAGGGGAAGATGGGTATAATTAGCTTGTCAGTCTAGTTTGGGCTGAGCAGGCTGTCTCTGCTAAGAAAGATGGACTAACTGCCAGAGCCACTGACAGGCAGTCGATAGCGCAGCAATTAATGTCATAAATAATTCCAGAACCAATTACATCAAAATGGACTCAGAGCTTTAAAAAGGTACAGAATTCTCTTATTCTTCCTGCTAACAGCAAGAAACAGCTTTCATTTTTCTCTGTAATTACTTTTCATTGTATATAGCAATACAGCTGAGCTTTTCTGTCCATATTTAAGCCTTGTCTCTTCCCCCACCGCCGGCCTCCCTCCTTCACCCCACAGCACAAGGCTGTGAAAGCTGTGGGGTGAATGTATAATCCTTTAACTTGGCTGTGGCTGGAGAACTCCGGCTACACCTAAATGATTAAGAGCCAAGTGTTCGAAAATGTCACGGACAATGACAGCGGAGTGCCCCAAACAATGGCATTTGGAAATGAAGACATTTGTGAAATAAATGGATTTGTCTTATTATTTTAAAGGTTGCTGTGACTTTGCTTACACTGAATTTATTGATTTCCCCCCCTTCCCTTCTTCTTTTTCTTCTCCTTCTTCTCCCCCACCCTTCTTTCTGTACGGTTGCAAGCGTAGAAGCCAGGCCAAACTATTCCCTCTACACTGGAAACGGATTCAATACTGCCCATGTGTGCTAATGGGCATTTTTTTTTAGAAGGACAATCACTCTCTTTAGCATAGCGTTTTGCTTAAAAGCTATTCTCTTGAGCTGTCTCAACTCTGCAGCTCTTTCTCTATGCATTAAAGTACATATGTAGATAACACAAAGGCTATTATACACATAATAGCAATGACATACCAGATACCACTGGTGCTAATAGTCTTTTCTTTTCCCCTCTTTTGCTCTAGCCCCATCAGTTGCTTCCATGGCTGGTTGAGAGAAAGGAGAAGATTGTAGGGGAGCAAATTACTGTAGTATTCATTCACAGCTTTGTACCCGGCCTGACAAACATTTCCAACTTTTCAACCATGGTGGCATTTACTCCGGAGGGACCAGGGAAAATGGCTCAGGAAGCTCCCACCGCTTCGAAACCAGAAACAGCTGCCGGTGTTGCTTGCAGTTTGCTGAGTGTGCTCTGGCTTTGAGCTTCCTGCAGCTTATGGCTCTCCCTTTAGCAGTAGGTGTCACTGCGGTGAGTGGTAATTACAGTGGAAGGTTTTAGAGGACACAGGATAATTAGGCCAGCCCGTGCAGGCATAAACACTGACATTTACCATATTAAAAACTGGAGATGTCGGCATTTTCCTCCCTCCCAAGACCACAACAATAGCAACCTCACCGACAAAGACAAGTTTTCAAGAGAACAAAGGGTCTTTGCATTTGGGGGAGTTTGACTAGGTACCTGGTGCTTTGCAGTTGGTCCTGAATGGGTTCTGCAAACCACTTGGAAAAGGATCCAGCTGAGGTTATGAGGCTCCTGTTCTGCACTCCTGCTCCTGCCCCTTGGACGTGCAGAACGCCATATCCCTGTTTTGAATGGTGGAGAGGGCTGTGGAGCATGATAAATAACACCATGCCCGAAGCACCTCTCTCCTTCCGCTCTGAGCCGACACTGGTAGACTCTCTCGATTATCCTCTTCACCTGGTACCTGGCACTAACACCAGGTATATTTCCTGGGTTTTTTGGCAAGTGATAGGCAGTAGGAAGGTAGGTGACCTCAAATTCCAGTCCTATAAACCCAAACCACCCTTTCAAGGGATGAGGTTGTTGGGATGTCCCTCACCTTCTATCCCAAATAGAAAGGGGGCGAGTGCCTAAAGACAGGGTCAGTAATACCTGAGCTGCTGCCGGCGAGTGCCTAAAGACAGGGTCAGTAATACCTGAGCTGCTGCCGAAACCTCAGTAAGGGAGTCTCTGCTTCAAGAACAGGGCTGAAGAATCAGAAACACCTGGGTTTGAAGCCTGACTTCAGATAACTCAGATCTGCTGTTTTCCCTTCTCTAAAATGAAAAAAGACTAGCCAATAGGGGTGCTGTAAGGATAAAATAAATGCGTACACTTAAAGCACTGAGCACATAGGAAGAGTTTGAGAAAATGACAGATAAAGAGGTAGAAAGCACTTGATAAAATGGTAAAACTCCTTATGATTACAAAAGTTCATTTGCCCCAAATTGGCAACAGTATTTGAGTTGATTTCTCCACAGGAGAGGACGCTCAAGCCCAAATTGTCTCCACATGGGAGAGACAGCTGTGATTAAGTAAGGAACCCTGGGTACTCTCTTGATCCAAGACTTGGAGAGATGTTTGTATTGGGTAAAGTGGTGTGAATTAGTTCTCACATTTGCTCCCTCACTGACTCTGCAGATAGAGGCATAGACTTACCTCAGGCTCCTTCACTGACTCTGCAGATAGAGGCCTGGACTCAGGCTGAGACTTCACACTAGCCTTTTGGATAGGAACTTCACAATATGGTCCAGGTTTAAAACATACTCCTAAATATGGAGGCCCTCATGGGCTATACAAATTTTACTTCTCTTGAGGTGGGTTGTTGGGAATGGGGTCATGGCGCCTTGGGGTCTGGGAGAGTAAGGCAGTGTGGACCTGTGGAAAGACCTGGAAGTCTTGTTCCAGGTGACTATGTGCTGACCCTGGGCAGACTACTTCAATTATTTGAGCCTGAATATCTTCACTTATAAATGAGAGAAAATAACTTACCTCCACCTACTAATGCTGTGGGAGGAGTAAATGAGCTAGCTCAGGTAAAAGACCCACTAGATACTAAGTTGCTGCCTCTTCCTTTGTATATTCCCTTTGTCATCCACAAGACACCTGGCCTTTCTCACAAAGAGTTTGTGAGAATCTAATGTCAAGTGAAATATAAATATAATGTACTTCCTTATTGGTAATATTCGTGGTACCCCGAGAATTTTTCTGGATGTGGCTAGTACCCTCTTCAAGATGTTGGGTTCTGAGTTCCTTGTTTTGGCTCTGGCAGCAATGCATCCCTTCTTCAAGGTCAGCAGCAACAAGTGCTAGCGAGCTGAGCTGGAGATGGGTTCTGCTCTGTCACCTGTATTTTCCAAATTAAAAATAACCCTAATCAATTTATTTCAACTACTTGTAAGAGTCAGCCTGGGAGTATTTGGACACATAAAAATCAGAATTTCCAGATTATTTCAGTGACTTATAAAAGAGGAGGACCCCATATTTTAAATGATAATCATTTTGAACAATTTGGCTTCACTGGAAATACGTATCTCCACAGCAGAATGGGGAGGATGGTCCTACGGTCATCTGTACTGAGCAAAAGTTGACTTGCACAGGGAAGGTCAAGGCAAGATTTGTGGTTAAGCCAACAATAGCATATGACATATGAGCAGCCTTTGGGACTGGATTAGTCTTTTTAGATAGTGTCTGAAATGGTCCCAGAGCCATGCTCCCTGTGGTCCTTCTTGCTTTGCTAAGATTTTTTTTTCCCTGTAGTTTAGGACTTAGGCAACCTTTTCACATTCTCTCTTTTCCTTGGCTCTCAGGGAGCTAAATTCTTGTCCACCTTATAGGTATGAAGGGTTATTGGATAAGCACAAAGGTTTTGGACTCAAACAAACTTGGATTTCAAATTCTAGTCCCGTTACCTCTTTGCTATACAACTTGGGACAAGCTGATAGATCTTAGTTTTGCTTTTTCTTTTCTTTTTTCTTCCTTGTTTGTTTTTCTTGGTATGCTGGGTTTAGTAATACACACTTCATAAGGTTTTATGGTGAATTATATAACATCCAACAGGGTAATCATGATGGTAGTTACAGTACTAGAAGTCAGAATTGTAGAATAGTAGTAATAATATTGGTAGTAGAAGATACTATGTTTTACACTCTTACTAAAGTCACAGCTAAAAAATGATCTGAGCTAGAATTCCAACCCATTTTCTGACTTTAAAACATCTTTTGAAAACACTGTAGAGGGGCACCTGGGTGGCTCAGTGGGTTAAAGCCTCTGCCTTCAGCTCAGGTCATGATCTCAGGATCCTGGGATCAAGCCCCGCATCAGGCTCTCTGCTCAGTGGGGAGCCTGCTTCACTCTCTCTCTCTGCCTGCATCTCTACCTACTTGTGGTCTCTCTCTCTCTCTGTCAAATAAATAAATAAATAAATAATCTAAAAAAAAAAAAAACAACAACACTGTAGAACAAGCATAAAGCATCTGGAGCCCAATAATCTATGACTATTGGTTTAATTATTACTTGATTTGGATGCCAGTCCTAGGTCCTATGACTGAATTTTGGATTCATTTGAGACAACTGGATTCTCTGTTGGCTCTTCTTCCTCCCAGGGCCCTTCCAGGGAGTTAGACAGAATTTCAATACCACTGCCAACTTCAGGTTCTCTCTGCTTAGAAGATTGGGAAATGGGTTTGGTGGAGATGTTGGCTGTGGTGTTGCTGAAGATGGGAAGAGGTAAGTATGAAACTCCAGGCCTGGGATCAGATACACTGTCAAGTATTGGACATTTACTAAACTCTTCAATTTGTTTTATTTTCTGTGTAATTCAGGAAGTCTCCAGAGATGACTCCCACCTCAATCCCAGCCAGTATCTCTCATTTTCCTCATTTTCCAAGTCTGTCTCCCCTTAATCCCCCAGCCAGTAAGGGTAGGTACATTTTGGTATGTTCCCAAGTGAACAGAACATAGAAACCATTCAGCAAATATTTTTTGAGTGAATGAAAGATTTTGAGTTAGCTAGAACACTTTGAAATTTCCCATGTTCAAAGATCTTCTTCTCTTGGGATGAGGAAACCCAACTTTTCCATATGAAAACAAACTCACCCTCTAAAATTTTAAGTTATATTTAATTATCTTAAGTCACCAACCTCTATTCTTACCAGAAGAAATTCAAGTGTCTCTCCCTGTTGGCCTTGCTATAAGCTCTGGCTTCTGGTAGCTGATTAAAACTCCTTTTTTTGGAGAGAGAGAAACAGGAGAAAAAGAGAGAGCTTAATGTTCCATTTCCTTTTTGTTGTTTTGAAACCTGTTTTCACATTGTATGTGATATGTATTTTGGATTTTGAGGACAAATGGGAAAAGCATTGTAGACCTCTCTTTGAATATAGATTTTTTTCGTTAAAACTTTGTGCCATCTGTAGATTTAATAAGTATGCCTTCATTGTGACCATTCAAGTCTTCAAAAAGAAGAAGAATATCAACAAAAGCATTTTGAAAAGTTTATCTTTTTCTTTTTTTCACCTATAATATAATACTTATATATATAATTACATTAAATATAAACATTGACTCCTACCTACACATATTTTCTGTGTTTCCCTAGTAAGCAAAAATCCAAATCTATGAGGCTATTGTTGTTGTTGTTTTATTTTTTTAAAGATTTTATTTATTTATTTGACAGACAGAGATCACAAGTAGACAGAGAGGCAGGCAGATAGAGAGGAAGGGAAGCAGGCTCCCTGCTGAGCAGAGAGCCCATTGTGGGACTCAATCCCAGGACCCTGGGATCATGACCCGAGCCAAAAGCAGAGGCTTTAACCCACTGAGCCACCCAGGCGCCCCAATTGTTGTTGTTTTAAATAGCAACTTTTCCCTCTTTACTATCACTATCCATAAATAATCTCATAATAATCAAGCATAAATAATTTCTCTTCTAATAGAGTCAGCTTCTACAATGTCATCTCTCTGAATGGACACCCTAGAGTTGATATTGAATTTATTAGCAAATTAAGATATTAGAAGCAGCACCCAAGAACAGGAGGTAGGATATCATTGTATAATGCATCTCATGAACCTGTCATGGTGAAGAAGAGAGACAACCCCATTTTGAGCCTATCAGTGATAAACAGAATGCAGAGTTGAAATCTGGGCTTTCAAACAGTTTACCTGCCAATTTATTACTTGACTTGACTATGTTGCTGCTTATGAATTTCAGCCTGACTTGATGATTTATTGTCAAGAATTAAGAGAACATCTGAAAAAGTAAATTTAGAAAATTTCTATTTCTTATGTTGAACAAATTGTGTCCGGGTTTGAAGAACAAAGAAGCTTTTAATTGGAAATGCTATGAAAAGGAGGGTAGACATAGGGTAGAACAGAATACTCTTTCTTCTGGTCTCATAGGGGACAGACATTCTAGATTTCTCATGACATCAGAGGGGCCCTTAACCCAGCAGTGCTGGAAGCCAATTATGTGAGCCAATAAATGGACTTGAACTGAGTCTCTGTCTCTTGTAGCTGAAAACAACCTAATATAATATCAAATAGCTCCCTTTTCTCTGTAACTTCGATCATCTTTCCTATTTCGTTTCTCTTTCTTTGCTCAACTCAAGACAATGTCTCACTCTTTTATACCCTTAGGAAATCTGCAACCTCATTTATCACCATCCTTTATACTACTGATTTTTTAAATGTATACACTTGGTTTTTATCCAAAAGTTGCAAGTTCATGGAAAGTAAGATTATATACTTCTTTGAATTACATGTAGCATAATTTTCTTGCATATAATAGATGTTCACTTAGCATTTGGAAATGAGGATTAATGGCAGATTCATGGAAAAGTCCACATGCCAAGGGTTAATGCAGCTTTCACTCATTAATTTATATTTCAGATATTTAACAGATATTCACTATATATTTGGTATCATGATAATGAATTTAGCCTGAAGATATACGTGATCTTTTTCAGAATAATCACAGATTTCTGGAGTGATTGCATGGAGCAAGTAGGAGAAGGAGACTTCGGAAGAATTGGTTCTTGATATCAGACACATTCAGATACAACATACAGCTCAGCCTATTGGAGGAAATACAGATGAGAATTCCCTATGTTTAATATCTGTCATTAAAATGACAGCAATAAAGCCTAAAACCCAAAAAGGGGAAATCAGCTGAGTCCTTATAGATTGTCGCAGCCAAAAGCAATAAAAGCTAAATCAATCACAGATCGTGGCAATAGATAATTTAGCTAGTACTGGAAATTAAATGAAAGGACATTTCCAGCACTCAGCCCCATTGTGGGAGGATGAACATGCCCTCAGAATTCAGATGGGCTCATTGAATAGTCTAGGGTGAAGATAGGGGGGAAAAGGGAAAATTATTTAAATGAGATTTAAATTGCTTTGTTTCCCTATTCCTCTGAAGGTTGCCTTTGTTATTACATTGCAATATTTAGCCATCAACATTTCTGACACACCATGGCTTTCTTGGCATTCCCACCTTTGTTCAAGACAAGGAAAGGTGGCTCTCCTGAGAATGGGCTTGTGTCTGGCAGCTGGAACCCAATCATGAGCTTCTTGCCACGGCCAATTTCAGAAAAGAGTTCTTTGGAACAGAAGCAAATGTGGAGAAGGGCAAAGAGCACCACCAGGAGCCAGGATGATCTCCGTTCCAGGCCTGCCCCTGATCCTATCGATCCCAGGTCAACAAATCCAGGCTTCAGAATTCTCGGTGGCAAAGGGAAAATATCGGATTCAACGACCTCTCAGGTCTTGTCTAGTGCTAAGACTCTGTGATTCTATTATAAATGATTGATATGAAGAACAGAGTCTCAGGATCATGGCCCTGACCCTGAGGATTTTGGTTACTGGACAGAGTGAATGCCCTGGATATAGGATCTCCATTTTTGTTCCCCTTCCCCAGAAAACTTTACATGAGGGCAGTGTTCCATTCTTTATGGACTTGATCTAATTCACTGCAGTGTTTCCAGTGACAGATAATTTTTCCTACTTCAAATTCAATATTGTCTATACTTTAGGCCGATGCGTGGGAAATCTCTGGATCTATTTCCAATATTTGCTTTCTCTAAAGAAAGCTGCCTTGTGTTTACTTCCTTGTTATGGGATTCCCACTGGATGTTAAGCTATCCTCCCTGACCCTTCTGTAGTAAGGGCTATTTCCTTAATATTACATGTGCGAAAGAGGGTTCATGCCACTTTCAGAAGTGAATGGGGTTTAGGGTTATTAAAACTACCTGTGTAGAATGCCAAAGGCACTATTTTAAGGGACAAAAGACCTGCTCCCTCCTGTTGGCATGAAAAGTTGGAATAAGCCTGTTCACTTAAATCTAAGTGAATGAACTTACACATATCATGTGTTACTTGTAAGGTAGGTAGCAAAGGACAAATTAGAGAAGTAAATGGGGAGCTTCTTTGGAGAACATCAGCTGATCATTGAATCTTAAGACCATGTCTGAGACAAATCTAAAGAGATGTCTGTAGATTTGAAAGTAAATGATATTTAGTGTGTACTATCAATAAAGAGACATTGATAGTCCAAAGGGACTTCTCTTTGAAGAAGTTTAGAGGAGAAGCACAGTTTGGAAAGAGAAAGCAAGTTAGGCTCTCAGCCATCCTGACTTTCATGTCTAGCTCCAGGTTTGTGACATGTTTCTGGCAGCCAGCAGGCTTTCTGTTCCTTCAGGACCCCCCATTTTCTCCACCAACCTACATTATTTCTTTTCCTCTTTTAACTCTCACACCAAGTCTCTTCTCAAACATGAAGGTTTGCCGGCTGTTCTCAGCAATACCTTTTCCACCTAGTCACAGAACTTGAAATGATGACAAGCATTCAGAGAGAACACCAGCCCCTATGCTAGGCACATTCCTTAAATTATCTCAGTTGACCCTCTCAACAGCCTCAAGAGGGAGCTACACTTATTAAAAATAAGAAAGTTGAGTCTTAAAGAGGTTAAACCAACTTGCCCATCAGGGCTAGGACCGAGACCCCTGAATGCTGAATCCGAGGCCATGCCTTGAACCCACTATCCTATACTACATTACAGTTAACATAATGGTTAGAACTGGTCCTTTAGAAATGATGCTCACTTTTGATGCACCATTTACTTCTATATCACCGTAATGCTATTTAGATCTCTTCTGCCAACCTGGCCCCAAGATCTAGAAACCAAGGCTCATGACCCTTGTTTGCTACCTCCCTCCTTGCTCACCTCGAGCCAGCAACCACAACACCATGACGCCAGCAAGCCCACTCTCCCCCTTGGGACCCTGACTAATTGCTTATCCAAGAGCAGCTTCCTTCAGAATTGTCCTTTTGTCCGCCTCCTCTCTAACAAGCTGCATGGAGCCCAGGAGGTAGTGTGAAGCGATTAGTCCCCACGTGTACACAGAGCCTCGGCAGAGCTGGACTGCAAAGCTGGTTTATTATCTTAAGAAAGGATCTGGTTTAGCCTGAGTTTACATCTCCTCTGCCTCCCATTCATGAGCTGGGCTCAGGGGCTCGGCTTACATTGCGTAGACTCGGCTGGTATGTACACAATGCCAGCAATATGGAGGAAGCTAACATGTGTTGAATACATCTACTGCATCTTAGGTCTCTGAAGGTCACTCACTAAAGTAATATATGGTGCTAGTGTTGGTGGCTGAAGGTCAAGTCATCTTGCTTTTCATAATGCATAAACCTGAAACTCACTCAGACACCAATCATATGACCTAAACCTTGGAACAAATATTTTACTAAGTAAATCAGTGAGCATGCTGGCATTTCTATTAACCTTCAATGCACTGCTGACAGAAAATGAATAATGATAAATAATAACTCAAGCCTGTAAATCATGCTTAGCATCAGAAGCAAGGGGAAAAAATGCCCGTGTGTGCTACCATCTGTTAGGAGGAGAGCAGCAGGGACTTGAGGAGAGAGGTGGGAGAAGGGAGAACAGGCTGTTGCTGGCCAGGGTAAGCACCTTTTGGATTCAATAACTGACTGACAAAGGGTAGGCCACTTCTGGGCAGGATTGATGGAGAAAGAAAAACCCCTTTTCCTCCTATCTCCTGTCTGATGGGCATCAGTTTCTGACTTTGATCTGCCGCTCTTGGGTGTTTCTTCTTTCCCCGCCTCTTCCCTCATTAAATGTTTCCACTGTACTCATTGTGTTTCTGGGCCACTTGTAAAGGAATCCTCTAACTCAGCAAAACCCTCTTGTGAACACTCCTCTCCTGGCCCTCACCCCTCAATTACAGCATTTGGTTCTTATTGCCCTGCAGAGATAGGAGCTGGAACACTGCCTTGAAGTTGCTACACTCCTCATAAACGTCTCTACAGAGGGAGGTCCCAGGCAGAAGAACCTCCAGCCTTCCAGCGCAGAATATATCACAGCAATTCTAATTTCACAAAACAGAAATCTGACCCCCATATCCACAAGGTGTATGAAACAGTGAGGTCTCCATTGTGACATTCCCCTTGTAGGGAAACCTTCAGTGTTTTCAAGAAAGTCCTAGAAGTTGATGCTTGACATCTAGGTGCATCTCTTCCTGGGGCTATAAGTGTGCACTTGCTTTCCTCACCTCTCTCCTCTTTCTTATAACAGAGCTAACATTTGCCCAGTTGGCATTGTCTTTGGATATATTCTAGCCAAGAAACAGAAAAAGGCATGTTCTATGTTCAAATTTCTTGGAATAAAAACTTATCCATACCAACTTTTGCTGATTCTGTAAGCACCCCAGTTGCCAAAGCAGCTTTAGCTGCAGATTCATTGAGAAGTCGGACTTGAGGTCACACTGACCCTTTCTCATTTCCAGATGATGCCAGTCTGCCCAGACAACAGGCTGATGGAGAGGAAACCAGGGCTGTCAACAGGCTTTCCATCTCAGACTCTGTGAAATGGGGAGCAACCGTTCCTGCAAGGATGCCAGCTCACTGGGGTGAAAGGAATGGTGCCGGTTATGTGTGTGGCCCCTGGGATGCTGTCCATGCTGGCTACTTAAGTGTGTTCTCCTTGGGAATTAAATAATCAAAGAGAGAATGTATTCTTTTTTTTGTTTGTTTGAAATGAGAGTCTCCTTTAAATGCCAGTAATTTAAAGTTATTTTTTAAATTCAAAGTACCCCTTGAGATCAGAGTTATGCTAAGTGAAGATAAACCAGATAGTATAAATGGAAGAAAAGTAGTTCTGACTGCTTACAGAAGTTTTGGCTTTTGCCTTTCCTTTATTTGTTAGGGGATCCATTTCCCATTTGGTTTTGGGCCTCATCAAACAATGGGCTGGGAAATGCTGCCAAAGAGCATTGAGTTTACAGTGGGAAACTTATTGTGAGGTCCCCACTAAACTACATGATGTAATCATGGGCATCTCCCTCTGGGCCTCAGTTTCTCCTCCCATAAAATTGTCTAGTACTGTGAATTTGTGTGATAAGTTTTATCCTCATTGGTTTCCCCCCCTTTATCTTTCTCCTTATTTCTTTACCTTCCCCACTTTTTTAATTAGAGAGTAAAATAGATGAAAGAAAAATAAATGAAAGGAAAAGCAGAAAATTAGCATTTTCTTGGCTGCACATTTCAGTTATTAATATTGCAATTTGAGGTAATGAAATTCACAAAATGCAAAAGGTTTAAGGTTTGCCTGGTGGAGTGAACTCTGCCGCATGGTATATGGCTTGAATTTCAAGGTGAGGTTCATTATGCAGAATGCACAATGTGGGCAAGCTAACAATGCCATAAACACTTCACTTTTGCATTTCTTGACTTTAATGTTGCATTACTGTAGGTTTTGGGTTTTAATATGCTGTATAAATACAGAATACATATTTGTAAGTACAGGCGTTGTGAAAAAGAGGATTTTTCTGCTTTAAATCTCAGGCTTTGAAAAACCCAACTCTGTTTGCTCTCTGGTTGACTTTGTTAGAAATATGGTGGGAGAAAGTAGGGCAGGGTGAGTTACCTAGGAACAATCCTCATTTATGCCCAAATCCATTATGAAAGGCACAGGCTTGCTTTTTGCCCTCACTGCAGTTTGCGGAGGATTTAGTAATGGAGACCGAGGGCTCCTGGGAGGGGAAGCACCAGGATAAAAGAAAGATTTTGCTTGGCTCATCCCTGGCACCTGCCCAGGCTAGCCCTTCCTCCAGCTCTGCTGCTGGTCAGTGCCAGCTCTCTCCCTGTTGTCTTTCCGATTAATGATGTTGCTCACGCGGAGCAGAGGGTGGAAGTCTCTGGGCAACAAAAAAGATGAGAAGAACAGTACAGTTCATCTCTAGCAGAGGATTTGGTGAATTCCCCACACTGAGTATGGACGGTGTTGAGAGTGGGATGGATGCTATATGGGCATAATGTTGAGTCCTCACCACCAAGGAATTTTCAGGCCTCCAGCCTGTCTGCCCAGGTGCTCTCCACTGTCAGAGGCAGCAAAGAAACCACTCTTTTCTCCCTTAGGAGATATCATCACAGCCTCAGCACTCATGGTTGTCTAATGGGAGACCCTCTGTCCAGTGGCTGAGGTCATAACGGTCTTCCCATCGGCATGGATTGGGGAAGAAAGGGCTTGATTTAGAAGGTTAATCTTGTTGGAAAGACGGGTTTGGGACAGAAAAGACAAAAACCAACTTTTAAATTAAAAAAGAAGATGCTTTATACCCCAGAACTTCATTTGTGAGCCCTTATGTAGGGCTCACCAAGCTGCCCTCAGCACCATACTGGCCCATGCCATGCCTCTATGGTGTCAGCATCCCTACATGTCAGAATCACACATGCTCGAAGCCAAGGGAAGAACTCTTATCCGTTCTCTCCTCACTGAACTGCTATGATCTTTGCACCTGGGTGGCTTAGTCATTAAGTGTCTGCCTTCGGCTCAGGACATGATCCCATGGTCCTGGGATCGAGCCCTGCGTCAGGCTCCCTGCTCAGTGGGAAGCCTGCTTCTCCCTTTCCCACTCCCCCTGCTTTGTTCCCTCTCTTGTTGTCTCTCTTTCTGTCAAATAAATAATTAGAATCTTTAAAAATAAATAAATAAAAATTAACTGCTATAACCTTTAGGACAACAACATCTTGTCAAGTGCCTTGATACGTTCTACTTTGCCTTAGAACTATTGGCATACGGGGTGCCTGGGTGGCTCAGTGGGTTATAAGCCTCTGCCTTTGGCGCAGGTCATGGTCTCAGGGTCCTGGGATCGAGCCCTGCATCGGGCTCTCTGTTCAGCGGGGAGCCTGCTTCTCCATCTGTCTCTCTCTCTGCCCGCCTCTCTGCCTACTTGTGATATCTGTCAAATAAATAAATAAATAATCTTTAAAACTTAAAAAAAAAAGATTTTATCATGTCACATTCAAGCCACTCGGCATTTGTGGAGGACCTACTGTGTGCCAGACCCTATGATATCCACAACACCTGCTTATCAGTGCATAAAACACTGGTTCCTGCCCTCAAAGAGCTCACAGCCTGGTGAGGGAGGCTATCCCTTGAATAAGTAGTGCTCATTCATTGGGATGAATGCTGTGATAAAGAAGACAAGTAGGGAAGAAGGAATTCTCTCTGACTCAGGGAGTGGGAGGGCAGAAGAATCAAACTGCATAAAGGGAATGTTGAATAGTTTACTATTAGGACAAAAGGGTGGTTCCAGCCAAGGTGAGACTGGAAAGGAGGCCAAGGCCAGGAGGTCAAGGGCATATTTAGGTCCTTGCCTAGAGTTGCACATTAATACCCTGTGATCCAGTTCTAGAGGGCCAAGAGGATCTATAGCTTCTTCATGAGACCAAACTTGGGCCTTAGAAGGCAAATAGAGCCAACCCAGAGGGCACCCATGCTATTGTTAAAAGATTTTGAGGGGGTTCTCTGTGCTCTACATGCTGCATTTTGAAGAGCACACAAAGTCTCCTCTTTCCTGAAATACTATGAGTTTACCTTTGAAATACTTTTCTAGGAGCTTATCTTAAAACTCATTGGTTGTACCCATGTGGATTCAGGCACATGGCATATGTTACACTCCAATAGTTTAGCAGGTAAAGGTAATGTATGCTGACGCTATCTGTCATGAAACCCTCAGACCTTTCCAGGACAACTGCCACCCCACAAACCTAAAGGATAATACACAGTCATGCATCTCAGGACATCTGCAGCATCTAGAAAATACTAAGTCCATGCTCAAATGAAGGAAGCCCTCTTGAAGGGGTTGGAATGGTAGCTCTGGAAGCAAAGTTGCTATTGTCCTGGCCTAGAGCATCTTACCACCTTTCAGGTGTTCTTCCCTGAGTCAGTACTAGGGACCTTCACTAAACCACCTCGGGAGCGTGTTTGTGTGTATGTATGCGAATAGGAAGGAAATTACACTCTCAGTGCTGGGATACAGAGGAGCTAACTGATACATTAGCATCTTGATCTGACATGGCTGTCAGAAAAATTATCCATGACCCAGAAGGGGCCACACTAAGGGTGATTTATCCTCTTACTTGGCTTAGGCTGAGCTCTCCCCAGAGAAGGCCATGCCAATTAAGCAAAAAATAAGGCAAATAGTGTGTGTTGTGGTGCCTGGTGTTGACTACTCCCCTAGAGAGACCTACAAATTAATTTTCTCCTCGTATCCTTGTTCTATAACCAGTTCCAAAATGGAAACCTCAGCAGTTTATCTCCTTAATCTCTTATTCTCTTCCTCATCCACTTTTTTTTCCAAAATAAAATTAAATCATTTAACAACGAATTTAATAAGCACTAAAAAGTGTAATGAACCAGATAATGAAGAAGAACTCATATTATTTTCTTTATCTACTTTGTGCTTAATTTATTTTGTGTGTTTCCTTTGCATGCATCTTTGAGAGTGTTTCCAACAACATTAGGATTGTAGGTAAATGTTTCATTTGGTCCCACTGAAACCTGGTAAAAATTCTTATTCGAAAAGTGGATGGACTCCTGTCAAGACCACCTGGGACCAGGTTTCAACGCTCATGCCCACGGCCTGGCACCCCCTTTTGGGACTTGGTGTCTCTCGGGCTCTAGTGAATTTCCTCTCACGTCTCAAATCAAATGGGTCCCTCCTGGGGCTAAGGAAGCCATGCTGATTTCCATTTTGAGTGCACAGTCTCCAGTAGCTACTCTGTCTAAGTTCCCTAGGCCGATTAGTCTACTTCACTGTAAGGAATGGATATGGTGTCTTTAGAACAGTACTCTTCCATTTATCTGTTCACTCTGCATGTCCCATCACCCAGACTGTTACTACAGGGAGTCACAGAAGACTGCAAGGAGGAATACATGGCTAATTTTCCCTACCCAATCTATATGCTTCACAGGCTATGGAATAATCATGCGCATCTTACAGAGAATAGGCAAATGACGCTTAGCCAACAGCAGAACTCATAGGATCTCCAAGTACCTGGACTTAGGGCTTTGGACCCCAATGCTTCAGTCTCATCCTACTTTGGCTCTCTCATCCAAGTATCAAAACCTCAGACAAAGAGAAGTCCAGTCCAGCATGGGCCACTCACACTTCCTATTCTGACTGTAATCCACACCCAAAGTATATTGTATTTCTGCAAAAAGAAAACAAAATATATTTGTTAAGCCCAATCTCTGGGTTTTAAAATAGGTAAAGGAAGAAAGGAAGGAAAAAAAGAAGGGAAGAAGAAGGAGGAAAGGGAGATTAAAAGGAAGGAAAAGAAGGTAATTCACAGATTTTTTTATATATTAGGACTTTTTATAAAGGAAAACACATCAGCTGAATGACATCAACCATGACCCTATTTGGAATAGCCTGGAGGCTGGGATCAGGGCAAGGTTCCTGGAGACTGTTCAGACTGCAGGATTACCAGCATCTCTGGAATGAACATGAAAGGATAGGGAACGGATGTGCGCGATATTTGCCTCCCAGCAACGCAATTTGGGAGCAGGTCTGAATGGAGACAGGAATCTGTGTGGGAGGAGGACCCTGCGCTTCCTGCCTTTAAGGAGAAGTGTGGGCTGGACTGTAGGGAACTCTTACTCAGCTCTCTCAGGGTCTTTCATGGAAGCCCTGGGTGGAGCAGATGCGCCGCCCACCCGAGCTGGAAATCCAGGTGCTCAGTCTTTACTCGCATGCTAATTTCTTGGGGCCTCGGTTTCCTTGTCTGCCCAGAGGCACGATGAAAACGGTACCTATCACACAGGGTGGTGATGAGCGTTGCATGAGCGTAAACCTGTGACCCAAGACCATAAATGCTGGTGGGTCCTTAGAGCCACTGTGGAGCACCGGAGCACTGTTTGGGTGCTCCCTCTCGCTCCAAGCTTGTCCCTCTCTTCCTCTGCAAACTCCGTGTGTCCTCAGCTTTGTGCTAACGAGGGGTTTTCTTCAGCGGGAATTGATTAAAATGTAGTGGCATACCCTCATTTTGCGTCACCATGTGTGTGACTAATAGCCACGGAATTCATGCCACAGATAAATAATTGGCCCTTCAGCCATCTTCCGTGTCTTTGGAGACGCGCAACCACGATCTATCACAGCCGCAGACATCTCAATGAGCATCATCTCCAGATCATAATAGATCATGTTACATTTGTATATGCTCAGGAACATAATTTACTATTAAACGGGGCCAAGATCAGCACCAAAGAAATTATCCTTCCGCGGGGGCGGACTCTTCGACTGCATTATATGCACGCTGCGGTTTTTAAAATATTAATTATATTGTAAACTAAAGGTTTACTTTATGTATCATAAATCTGGATGTCCCTTCTTTCTGTGTGCCCAATAAATATACTTCTCATCAACTTTTAATTATGCTGTTTGCATTATTCTGTCCTGAGGATGAGAGTGCATGCTAAATCATGGCCTTCTAATGTGGACTACAGCATAAGTTTAGTTAATTAAACCATATATTTTATTAGTTCTTGCACCTCCATCTTGTAAAACCATGCATTATTATATTAAAGTTGGGGGGGGATAAAATAACATAGCAAGGGTCTTATTTATTATTATTATTATTATCATCATCATCATCATCATTATTATTATTATTTATTCTGGAGGTCCAGATAATTAAGGGAAAGTTGAATTGTTTTATCTCTGGGTGGTTCTGCTGCCCTACAGACTCTGGGCACGCTGTTGCTCCAAAAGCAGGGGAGGGGTAGACATGTTATCAAATGACCAGGCCACAGTTTTGAGACCAGTTCCAGAGGCAATGATGGAAACGCAAGTATGAAATAGGCCACAAGCTCTCTGGCAAGCGAAGAGCAGCTCCCCAAGCAGATCCATCCAACCCAGTACTTTCCTTCCTTTACTTTGTGCTTCTGGGCAAGTGGCCTTTGATGTTTAGGACCATTTCTCTGCTCTTGAATTCATGCACAGGATAACAGGAGCTTTAAGACACGATAACTCTTGTTTCAAGTTTAGAGAAGTCTAAGGTTCTAGAATGGAAGCCTGAGATGTCCCCAAAGGCCAGAAGCTTGAGAAGAAGATGAAGTGGTGGAGAAACTGAAAGCTGGTTGGGTGACATTGCAGGCCTGCCCCTGCAGAGCACATTACAAGGTACTGACAAGTAAAAGCTTTGGAACCAAAGGAAATTGAGAGTTGAAGTCTTACTTTGCCACTTCCTAGTCATGTGACCATATGAAAAAGGGGTGCGTAAAACTACCCCTTCAAGCTACTGTGGTGATTAAGTGGGATATCCTATAAGTCAAGTGCTTAACACAGTACCGATACACAATAAATGCATGACGGCAGGGTGCCTGTTGCTGCTGTTGCTGTTACTGTTGACATTCTCTGGATCTAGCAGGTCTGATAAGCCGATGCACAGCACTGACCCATGCTGCAGTCCCAGGGGCCAAATCTGAGGGTGCAGTTGATGGCAATACCACAACACAGCTTGACTCAAGCCACTCTTGAGTAAAGGCAAATGGCACTAATAGCCAAAACTATTTCTTCTGGCAAATTCTCTGTGTTCTCTCATGTCCCCATGTTGACCACTGAGTCAAAGTGTCCTGTGGATCCCAACCTCCCTCAACGCACCTCTTGGCATCGTTTCTAGCCATTCCCTTGGATTTCCCATCTGGACACACATGCCCGGGGCCCCAGGGCTTGTGCCTCCAGTTCTCTGCACATGCAGAGAGAGGCCATGCACACAGGCACAGGTGACTGCCACACCATCCCATTCAACAACAAGAGGTTCTCTAAGGCATTATGGGATGCTTTCAGTTCCTGCTGCTTTATAAACAACTCCCAAGGAATGTACTGGCTTTATCAGCTTCCTCGTTCTCTTCCCCTTCCCCCACCCCCCGCCAAAAAGTAAATAAAAAGCAGAAGCAAGATCTGTTTTATTTCAACTTTTAAAGGCCTTTGAAGGCACAGCTATTTGAGAACAAAAAAAGGAATTTTGTTTCTTAACTGCTGCTCAGGTGGTGAAGCCCCCCCCCCCCAGTTCTTTCCATAGGGTGAGGAGTGGGAAGGGTGGTTGTGTTTTATGGTTGGCTCAGGCCCTTCTCCTACACTCCCCTGGAGGGTCTTCAAGTGTGCTGCCCTCCAGGACAGAGCCCTCGGCAGAGTTTGCAATAAACAAAGGCAGTGAGTCACAGCAACTTGAACAGGGTTGACTGGAAGTGCCTTTGCTCATAGCTCTCCCCCTGTGGGAGTGTGAGTGGGGGTGGGGAAAGAACTCCCAGAGGAAGACTTCTTGCCTCTAATGGATCCCATATGCCAAGGGCTGAGTTCTGATATTCTCCAGTCCTGAAGCACCTAGGCTTTGATTTTTATTTTATTTTGGATGGGTGGAGGGATAGAATCAGTACACTTGGGCCTCAGATCTCAAGTTGACAGTTTGGCATTAAATAAAGCATTAAACACAAACATTAAGTTTTTGTTTTTTTTTTTTCCAGTGTGCTTGCGTGTGGTCTTACCTCCTCCTTCTGCTTTATGGCTCTCAACTCCCTTTCCTTAAGACTTTCTTTATCTACTAATTTTAAAAATTACAAAGAGGTTTATGCTCTTAACTATGAGAATGTCATTAGCCTCCCTCAATCCAAGGATACCGAAGGACAGCTGATGCTTTCTATAATTTATCTTCCTGTGGAGGAGGTAAAGTTGGAAAAGATAAGAGGACAGAAGGTAAGGGACTTCACGCAAGGTCCCATACCCAAGTGTCGACATTGCTAGTCCAACTGAGGAATTGACAGCATAAAAATCTAATTCAGGAATTTTCTGTCTTCAACTAAATGTTACAGAGGCTCCTCCCTTTTCTGTTACTATTTTGTAGAAAGAAAAGCAAAGAAACTTTCAGCAAGATCTAGCCTGTTGACAAATAGAAATCCTCAACTATGTGCTAAAAGTTTCTAACTCCTACAGCCAAGCTCCTTTGGCTCTATTTTTACAATCTAATTTCAAACTTGCACCCCTTCACGAGTCTGAGGAATTTCAGCAATAAGGTTACAGGCAGAGAACTTCTGAAAGAATGTAAGCTTGAACCATCATAGACTGAAAATCCCCCACAATCCATCCTATGCTTGACGAATCCAAGAGGACCCAGATAGAGCACAGACCTGGGGTGTTTTGCGTTTGATCTGATGGACTCTGGATCTCCCTCAGGATAAGGGGGCTTTGCAGGAAAGCAGAAGCCAAACTGAATTCCAGATGGAAAGGAAACCCAAGTGTCACCCTGGGATGCCAATGATCTGGTTTAGTCATTAAGAATGCCACAGCTAACAGAAAGCTTCAATCTGAGCCGTTAAGAATTTACTAGTTTTGTCTCTCAACCCCTACTGCGTGAGACCCCTGAACTTTTATTTTCCTTCGAGGCCATCCCGGGTTTTCTGCTTTAACATTGTCCCTGATTTATGGTATGTCCACATTTCCCTGGATAGTACCATCTTTTGAGTTATACATCATCAGAGTGACTCATTCTGATGATGTATGGCCCCAATACATCATCAAAGCTCCTTGCTCTGCCGTTGCACTAATGATATGTTAGTGTAATACATCACCGGGCTGAGCTGCAGCGGTGATGGATGGCACCGAGGGTGATGGGAGCCCATGGAGAGGGAAGCTGAGGAGCAGGCTCCGGGTATGAACAGGAGGAAAATCAGTCAATCCCAAGTCTACCTCCCTTCCTGGTACCAATGCCCATATTGAATTAGTACTGTGACATGAGTCCTGCAACCTTAAAGAAACACAGAAGTATGCATTTCCCACAAGGGAGTGTGAGCTCGAAGCCCATGCGCAGATCATAGGTTATTTACGTATAGCTATAATTAAGAGGTAGGAGAATTCCATTGGATAAAGCTGGGGCAGTGAGGAGCAAAATAGAAGGTGGGCTCTAGATGAGAGCTTCTTGGGCCAGAGGAAAAGTGAGTGCTTATAGAAAAACATCGGGATCAGAAATCTACTACCTGGATTCATAACTGTCCACCAGATTTTGGATGGGAATTCTCCCAAGGTTTCTCAGCTGTTTTTTCTCTCAGACCACTTTTCTGCCTGCTTACCTCTGCCCAGGGCAGGAAATGCTCACCTTAAGGGAACTTGGAAGTGCCATTATCTGTTGATGGGCAGGTCTCAGTGCTAGACTGAACCCGTATCTACTATTAAAGAACTGGGACTCAGTTTCCTTATCTGTCTATGGGGATAACAGATAATCTACTCTACCTCACAGAGATGGTCTGAGAATTATGGGTGTTAACAGTTCCAAAGGGCCCAGATTATGAAACACTAATGTTAGTTGTTACTACAACAGCTTCTACCATATCACTTCAACTGCTGTTACTACTACAACACCACCTGTGGCTCTCTTTAAAGTTGGACTTCCCAATATCATTCCCCACCCTCCAAAGTGCTGTTTATTCTCTCTCTTCCTTGGAGGTGCCAGTGTACATTAGCATATTAAAATAGCTGAGGAATCCTGCAGTTAAAAAAACAAAATGTTACTTCTAATTCCAGTGCAAAATGGAACAGGAACTCTGACAAATCCCCCTGATAAAAGACACCTAGAACCTGGAAAATTACTGCAAATAATTTTTTATTGAGCTGAAATTCACATTACATGAAAGTAACCCGTTTATAGTACAATTCAGTGACCTTTAGCCCATTTCCAATGTTGTGCTGCCACTACCTCTATCTAGTTCCAAATTTTCATCAGTCCCAAAGAAAATCCTGTTCTCATTAAGTATTCATTCCTCGTTCTCCCCTCCCACAACCCCTGGCAATCACCAATTTTCTCCTCTGTCCCTGTGGATTTAACTATTTTGGATTTTTCATATGAATTGAGTTGTAAGACCTTTTCTGTCTGGCTTCTTTCACTTAGCATAATGTTTTTTAGTTCCATCTATGCTGTAGCATGTAGATTCATTCATTTACATTTTTCCTCTATGCATTTTGTTTGTTTATTCATTAGTCCATTGATGGACATTTGGGTGGTTTCCACCTTTTAGTTATTGTGAATAGTGCTACTAAGAACATTCAATACAAGTATTTGTTCGAGTACCTGTTTTCAGTTCTTTGGGATACACACCTGGGAATAGAATTGCTGGCCATTTGGTAACTCTGTTTCTGACTCTTTGAGAGCTACCAGTCCTTTGAATTAATGTGCATTGATGGAAATTATCTAGATATATGTTTCATTTTCATTCTAGAAAGATGGTTTTTCTTGTTACACAGCTCAGCATTTATAACTATTATCTATCATATTTTGGCTCTGATTATCACTACTGCTTTCGTCTCATATCTTTTTTAAGTGTCTGATTTTTCTCTGTTGCTGTTTTTAAATCTTTCTGTTTTAATTGTAATACACTCTTATTATTATATTGTCAATGTTACTATTATTGTTATGTGTTCAGGTGCAAATTTTCTGCTACTTAATAGCATATACTATGTCCTGATATCTGTGAATTCCATTAAAGGAGATTAAGTATAAAATCATTGAACTAAATATACAATTGTAAAATATGTAACTATTAAATATATAATTATATTATTAGAGAAAAATACTTGATTATGAAAATAGTTGCAGAAAAATCATTTGATGAAATTAAACAACTATTAACAAAAAGGAAACAACACAATGAACAAACAAAAAGTCTTATGAATAAACATGTCCTTCCTTCACTTTATGAAAGATGTTTAACAAAAAATATATATAAATAGAATTCTAAATAGGGAAGTTAGAGTTATTCCCTAAAAAGTGAGGGGTTGGGGAAAAAAGAATCCTGGCATCACTATTTCTACTAAATATTGAAATGGAGATCCAAGCTGGCACAGTAGGAAAAGGGTAAGAAGTAATAAGTATAAGGATGGAAATGAGAAAATAATATCGACAAGATGATATAATTGACTACATTAAAAAGAAGAAAGAAACTGAAGATAAATTACAAAAATTAAGGAGAGACTTCCAAGGTGGCTGGATATAATATCAATATTTTAAAAAGGCAATTGCATCTCATTATAAGAAAAACAAACCTTTAAAAGATGTAACTTAAATGAAAGTACATTTATAATAAAAAAATAGGAATAACTTTCACAAAAGACTTGCAACTTCTTGATGTAGAAACGTTAAAAATATACACTGAAAGACATTAAGATAACTTAAATAAATGGAGAATATTCCTTGTTTATGAATTGAAAAGCTTAAAATCCCAACGATGTCAGTTTTTCTAAATTGACTTATAGATTTCATGCAATTCCAATAAAAATCCCAACTGAAGTTTTCAAAAGAATTGATGAACTCTTTCTAAAATAAATATGAAAGATACAAATAGCCAAGGCACTCCTGAAGATGAAGAGGATGAGGGAACATTCTTCTCTACAAGGTATCAGGACTTATTTTAAAGCTAAATAATTAAGGTACTGTCAGTATTGTGTAAAGAAAGATCCTTTGGAACAAAGTAGAGTCTAGACAGAATTCCACACATGAATTAGTACTTGATAAATACCAGAGGAAACATGTCATATCACTGAGGAACTAGTAAATAATTGGTACAGGGACAGATGTCTATAATTGAAAAAATTATGAAAAAAATTAAATAAAATTATATACTCACCTCATACCACACAAACTATTCTAGGTAAATTAAATACTTAATTATAAATAGTAAACTATTAAAATTTGGAATAATATCTAAGGGAATAGTTTCATGATGAAATTGAGATGGAAAATTGTTTCTTATAACTTAAAAAGTGCTAAAAGAGTTAAAATGAGTATTTTTGTTCCTCCAAGGACTCAAGAAAAACAATAAATAAAAGACAAACCATAATACTGGGGAAAATATTTGTGTCACCAAGAAAGGATTAGTATCTGAAAAACATAATGAACTTCTCCAAATAAAAAAAAGAGAAAACACATTTTTAAATGGTTAGAGGAAACCCTAAGGATTCCATGAAAAGAAGACTATTAGAACTAAGAAGCAAATTCATCAAAGTTGCAGGATACAAAATCCACATGCAGAAAATTGGTTGTGTTTCTATACACTAATGTAAACAATTGAATAGGAAATGAAGAAGACATTCCATTTACAATAGCATCAAACAGAATAAAATATTTAGGAATGAACTTAACAATGGAGGCAAAAGACTTGTACACTGACAGCTACAATATATCGCTGAAAGAAATTAAGACAACAGAAATAAATGTAAAGACATCACATTCATGGGTTGGAAGGCTTAATATTTTGTGTCAATGCTACACAAAGTAGATCTACAGATTTAATGTAATCATTATCAAAACCCCACTGGCAATTTTTTCAGAAATAGAAAAATCCTGTCTGTCAAAAAAATAAATAAAATCTTTTAAAAAAATAAAACTTATTTAAAAAAAGAAAAAGTGGGCACCTGGGTGGCTCAGTGGGTTAAAACCTCTGCCTTTGGCTCAGGTCATGATCCCAGGGTCCTGGGATCGAGCCCCACATTGGGCTCTCTGCTCAGCAGGGAGCCTGCTTCCCCCTCTCTCTCTGCCTGCCTCTCTGCCTACTTGTGATCTCTGTCTGTCAAATAAATAAATAAAATCTTTAAAAGAATTATAAAAAAAAAAGAAATAGAAAAATCTAGCTTAAAATTCAGA
>RCUC01111712.1:0-19611 GCA_003697995.1 Taxidea taxus jeffersonii
AAAAAAAAGGAAGATGGAGGCAGTAAGAACGTCAACAGTTAAAAGAACAAGCCTTAGAATTAGAGCTGGTTTAAATTGCAGTTCCACCATGTATCAGCTGAGTGGTCAAGAACAGTATTTCTTTTAATCTCACTGAACTTTAGTTTTCTTATTTATAAAGTAAGAATACCAAGATCTTTTTCACATGTTTGTCCTAAGGGTTAAATGAAATGTATATAATGAGCTTAGCTGAGCACATGATATATAGTGATCTGTAAATATTACCAATGTATTAAGAAAGTAATGTTTAAGCAGCTACAAATATTTAAGAAACTCAAAAATATTAGCAAAATGTATCTATGTATAGGTTGAACAGTTGGGTACCACAACACTATATCCTAAAGAGGTACCTTCTGTGCTAGAAGTCTGAAAGGGCATCACTAGTTAATCAATTCATTCAAAACTCTCAATAATCCATTGATAAGCAACATTATCATCAATTTACAGTTGGGAAAATTAGGAAACCTCTCCTTCCAGCTGTTCAGACCCAAAATCTTGGAGTCAGCCTTGACTTCTCTCTCTCTCATACCTCACATCCAATCTATTAGTATAGATTGAAGACTTCAAATATATATTCATATTTCAACCACTTTTCACCAGTTCTCATGGGTCTACCTTAATCCAATCCCCTGCAATCAATGTTTCTTGCAGGAAAAACTGCTACCCTTGTCCCCACACTCTATTCCTCACTACAGCCAGAGAGATCCTGTTAAACTATAAATTATCCTGTCCATTCTCTCCTCAGGAATACATTATATGTTAAAAAATAAAATAAAATGAAACCTGCAATGACTTCCCATTTCACTCAGATGAAAATCCAGAGTCCTTACTTCAAATGCTAAGGTCCTTGTTTCTGCTAATAGCAACACAAATTAAAAAAAAAAAGCTATGGAATGGGAAGAGTACTTCCAAGTCATATATCTGATAAAGGATTAACATCCAAACTATACAAATAACACATATAACTCACCCTACAAAAAATCCAATTAAAAATGGGCAGAGATACTGAATAGACAATTTTGTGAAGAACACATTCAGATGGTCAATAGGTACATAAAATGATGCTCTACATCAGTCATCATCAGGGAAATGCAAATCAAAACCATGGTGAGGAATTACCTAACACCTGTTAGAATGGGTACCACTGAGAAGACAAGAGATAAGTAAGTGTTGATGATTTTGTGGAAAAAAACAAACCCTTGTGCACTGTTGTGGGAATGTAGATTTGTATAACCACTAAAAAAAAAAAAACAGTATGGAGGTTTCTTAAAAAAATAAAAATAGAGCTACCATATGCTCCAGTAATCTCATTTCTGGGTATGTATCCAAAGGAAATAAAATCACTATGTCAAAGAGATATCTGCACCTTCATGTTCATTGCAGCATTTCTCCCAATAGTCAAGCTATAGAAACAACCCAAGTGTCCATCAATGAATGAATGGATAAGCAAAATATGGTGTATAATGAAATATTATTCAGCCATGAGGAAAAAAGTGAAATCCCACCATTTGTGACAACATGGATGGAACTGAGGGTGTTGTGCTAAGTGAAATAAGCCAGACAAAGACAAACACTATATTATCTCATTTATATATGGAATCTTAAAAACAAACAAACAAACACAAATTTCATAGAAACAGAGTAGCATAGTTGTTGCCAAGGCCTGGGGGATGGGAGGAAATAGTAGAGGATGGTAAAAGGGTACAAATTTTCAGCTATTAGATAAATAAGGTCTGAGGCTCTAATGTAAAACATAAAGACTAAAAAAGAAAACCAAAGTCCTTCCTATGGCTCTCAAGACCCGTCATGGTTTGGGCCTTGACCTCTTCTCTGACATCCTCTCCTCTCACCCACCCTTCATCTTCCCCATCCAGCCCAGATGGTCTCCTTGCTGCTCCTCAAACATTCTAGTGAAGCTCCTGCCCCAGGGCCTTTGAAAGAACCTGGAACACTCTTTCACCAGTTTCTGCATGCCCTTCTCCTTATTTCTCTCAGGTCTTTACTCAAGAACCACTTTCTCTGGGCCACGGGTGCTTGAGGGTTTAATGATGCTATCCTCTCTGCTTTGGAAAAAAGTTTAAATATTTCCATTAAAAACCAGTATTAGTTAAGTTGATTCCTCAGGAGAGGTTTCTCCAGCAGTCACTCTAGACCCCATCCCCTACTTTAATTTTTGTTCCTCCTTACTGCCTACCATTTTCCTTATTTATATTACCCATTATCTGACAACTCACTAAAATGTCAGGTCCATGAGTGAATGGGTCTTTGATTCGTTTTGTTTGCTGCTGTCTCCCTAGTGCCTAGCATCGCTCCTGACATAAAAGAGGGGCTCAGTAAATTTTTGTTGAATAAACAAGTAGATGAATGAACTCAGTCATTCTCCCTAAGATGTTCAGTGATTTTTTTGGTAAATTCTGGTCTCCTTTGGAATATTTTGTTTTTGTTCTTTGGAAATCCCCAGTAGACTTTATAGACTTTATGTAGATATGTCAACACCATATAGACACCACTGTCGTTTTCAGGAAAGCTGAGAGCCCCCATTGTCATGTAAATGTAACCAGGATCTGAAGGATGAGGGGACTCTAAACTTAATTCCATTTTCTTCCATCTCTTTTCTGCTTTTCCATGCAGAATACACACAGAAACCAAGGTTCTTGAGGAGCAAGATAGTATAGATTTCATTACATATTGCATACAAAAGGGAATAACTCTGGGCCTGTTCTGAGAGGGCTGTCAGCAACTCAGAGCCAAGAGGTATAAAATGTGTCACAATTCCAGAACCTGGCACCAGCTTAGGGTGCCAAAGAAAGAAAGGAGGTCAAAGAGAATTACTGTTCCCAATTCTTCATAGAATAAACTGGCAAAAAACAAAGCACCATGACTCTATGAATTCAAGGTCTGCAATCTGCCATTGGCCCTTCTGTGGACTGAAGGTACAGATTTACCCTTCCATTCAGTGGCATTCCCAATAACAAAAATTCACAACATTCTAGGTGACTCAAGGGAAGACAGAGGACCCTACCCTGGACACAAAATACTTACTCAACATTTCCAGTGGGATTCAATCCTAACATTCATCGAATACTACCAGGAACAAGTTACATCCTTCTGTTGATTCACCGCAACTCCCTTTGTTAGGTATTAGGAAACAGACAAGAGGGTGAGGTCTACAGCCTAAATGGGGCATGAGCTCTGGTCTATTATATTATATAGGGAGTTGAGTAGTGCTTAAGAGGAGTAATGACCAGGTGAGTGCAATCACCTGAAGAACCCAGCAGCTGAACAGGAGAAGTGAGCAAAAGACTCATTTGCTTGGATTAGGGGGAATGAATAGTGAGCTATCACCAAAGCTGACAAAAATTATATGTGGGTTAACACTTTTCTTGTGATTTCTTTGGTTGAATTATCAGTGAGAAAACAAGAAAGTTGGAGCAGGGGAGAGGGGTCATTACACACAGACTTGAAATTGGACATAAGAGTTAGCTGAAACTTGTACAGGCCAAAATCACAAACCATATGAAACATGAGATCACCAATATCCACATTAGGTATAATTTGAAAAATCAAATCTGTTTCCATTGCTGAGAGAAGTCATGAGGAAGGAGAGAGGAGGCTAAAATTATAAGTTCTCAATATAGCAGGGTATCAGAAAGAATAGGTTCAATTCCTGGCTCCACCACCTGATTGATATGTACCATTTGGTAAGTTCTTTTGCCTCTCTAAATTTCAATCGTATCCAATAAGTTGGACCAATATCACTATCTGCCTCGCAGAACTAAAGTTATGAAAATTAATGAGGTAATACATGTAAAGCATTTAGCATACTGCCTAGCAGATAGTATACACTCAAAATGTATTATTAATAATATTGTGATAACAGAGAGGGGGCAAATGTCCTGTTTGCGTCACAGACTATTGGGGAAAAAACTGCTTCCTTGTGAATAGGGAATAGTCCAGCTATTTGGCTAGAAATGATCTAGCCAAAGTGACTTCCTCAGTCCCTCACTTCTGGTGTCTATTGCCTGACTTCTGTTTGCTACATGCAGATTCTGATGAAATGTCATGATTCAGTCTTGATCTACCCATATTCAGGAGATCAGAAGGTCCACAGAACAGATCACACACTGGTAATCAGATCATGGTCCCTGTTGTACCATGTGATCTACAGGAGGTCATCATTATCTCCTAGAGAGCAGGAGACAATCCTTATAAAATGCTGATTGTAATCATGATACTCCACACCTGCTATGAGAAGTTGTAAAGTGATGGACCCACTATACTAAAAACAATGTTTTGTAACAGCCAGGTATCTGGATGGGTAGTGGTTATATTTGCAGAGTGATTTTAAATGCAGTGTTAGCAAAGAACTGCTCCAGGAGTAGGGAGCTGTTAGTGTGTGAGGCTGCCGCTGGCCGTGGTCCTGAAAGGCAGCTTCGTCTCCAAAAGCAGGTTCTGGCTCACAAGCCAGAGCGGCTGGGAGTTATCAGTGTGTGGTTGCTGCAGGAATAGTTGACTGTTATTTTCACAACAAGAGCTATTGACCATGGATCTGAAAAGCCTTCTCTGGTTCAAACAATAGTTGTCCCTAATCACAAACCATGTGGCTCAAACTTGTATTCAAAGCTTTGCTCTAGATGAAAGTGCCTTCTTTTAAACTTGAATTAGTTTTTCCTTGATCCTCTGGTTAACTGAAGCCTGAGGGTCATTATGATTCAGAGGATTCAAAGAAGCACTTCAATTCAAGATTAATTTGGGTGTTAAGATCTGAACAAAACAAGTCTATCTTTTCTGGGTCTTTGGGATTGCCAGAGGTCTTAATTTGCAGCAAAATAACAGCTCAAACCAATATAAGAGCAGATGCAGGGGACCTTCTACATGAAGAATGACCCAGGCTCAAGCAAGGTTCTCTATGGACTTGGGTGAGCAGTTAATGTTTAACCTCTGGACCTAAGTCAGGTCAGAATCATGCTTCCTAGTCTACATTTCATTAAAGGTGAGGTTGTAAGATTACTGTCTTCAATAATTTATATTTCAATGACTATCTCCTAGTCACTCTCAACTTTCTTTCCTCATCCTATGTAAAATGGCACTCTTCCTTTTACTCCTGACCATACATCCAAATTGGAACTGGTTCAAATGCTTTTCATCTCTGGTTTTGCTTCCAAATACACGAAATGGGTAAAGCCTAGTGAAAAAAAAAAAGTGGGAAAGTAAAACTGGATAATTCCATTCTCCACTAAGATCCTGGCTCCATATTTCAGTTTCCTTTTTATAAACAGGTGGTTAACAACGGATGTCATGAGACAGCCATGTGATGGGTACAGCAGGAAGCACAGAACTGGGCAGGAGTCCTACCCACAGGCCTTCATAATCTAAATATCAAGATCTGCACTCTTCGGAGACTAGAGATCTATAAATAGCAGAGTGATGATATCATCACCTTGTAGCCTGTTGCTGTTCAGCTATCAATTATTTTTTTAAAAGCTTACCAAAAAATTATAGATGGTGGTAAATTCTATAGCACCATTTAACCATGAGCATGCATGCATGTACACACACACACACACACACACACACACACACCACACCACAGACTAATAGATTTTAGTGGCTACTTATTAGAATGAAGAATTCATCTATCTAAAAGCTCACCTCTCTGACTGTATGCCAGAGCTTGTGTGTCTAGCTAGTCCCTAATGCCTTCTCCATGCTTAAAGGGGCTGATGTGCATCTCTTGATAATTCACTGGCATTGTCTATAATCCAGGTCTCTATTTCTTTGTATAGTGAGAAACTCAGCGTTTAACCTTAAATGAGTAGTAGCCTGTGAACCTTTAAAATAGGTCCGATGTGTTAAAGGGAACTCTAATCCCCCTCATTTTTTCCATGAAGTGAGACCTACATTGGACATCCCAGGAAAGAATCTGGGAGTAAAGCCTCCATTTCCACATGACCTTGAACAAATTCCCTGATATTCTCCGTTCTAGTAACCAAGCAGTTGGATACACAGTAGGACTGTATATTAAGCGTGTCAATTCTGCATCTCCAAGAGAACAAGTGTTGCAGCTACAGTTTTTCAGGAGATGGGAGAAGGGGGTGGTCCTTGGGGCACATCCACAGCCCCTGAGACAGCACCACCAAATGGACCTCTATCATCTCAAGCTCAGCTCCACTGAGTTCCTAAATGGTGTTAACCCTCAAGCTGATCTGAGACAGCAAACCACCTCAGAAGGTTGGAGAATGTCACCTTTCCCCAGCGACCTTGGATCCTTAACACTTCTTTTAAAAATTGGTGTCTAGTCTCCATGAATAAATACCAAAGAGGAAGAGAAGAGGGTAGGTGGGAAATAGAGAAAACATTCTGTTTAAAAATGTATATATGTGTGTATCTACATTTATATAAATAGAAACCAAAATGGAACATGAAGGGGCACATGCTATTTTAAGGAGGAGCTGCAGTAGTAAACCTCCTGAGTGATGCTACTTTCTGGCCACATGCCTTCGTGTCCAGGAGAGGCTGTGGTGCTTTTTATTCTAGTCACATTGAATGCCTCTTACAAATCCATCCATCTTAATCAGCACCTACCATTTGCAGCAGCAGCCCCGCAGTCAGGAAACAGAGGAGCAGACAGCAGGAGAGGACGGGGTGTGAGGGCAGTGGTGAGAGGTGATGTCATAAAAGGAAGGAAGGAAAGAAAGGGGGTGGGAAAGAGCTGGTGAGGAAGGGGAGGGGACGAAAGCCCAATGGTCTAGCTCCTCTGCCTCCACCTCCCTCATTTTTAATGGATGCTTCCTTCCTTGGTGTCACTCTCTCAGCCAGAGGGAGGGCTGAACGGTGAGCCAGCCCGGGGCCTGTGTCTTCAGGGTGGACATGCTGCAGTGCTCAGAGGTTTGAGGAGCAGGTGCCCTGTCAAATGAAGCTCCTGATGCAGGGTAGGTAAGATGTGCATAATAGGAGGGAAACTAAGTCACTGTCCTCTGCATCTTCCCTCTACTCTGCTCCATCTGCTCCTTGCCTCAGGCCCTGGGTCTTGGAGCAGTCCTGCCCCAGCCACCTGACTCCTGACCCATTCATATACCCTGGATCCTGCCCTGTTGTCCTTTGGAATGTTTCCATTGGAGTTCCAATCACCAAAAGCCAGGATCGTTCAAAGGGAGTCAAGGGTTCCCTACCCCACATAGTCATAACTACACAAGCCCCATAGCCTCAGCCTTAGCCCACCCCATGCTAATCTGGGTGGGGTCTAGAGTGAATTCAGAGTTCAGAAAACCCTTGTGCCCACCATGCCTTGGTTTTCCCTATCATAAGGCCTAGACCCTGCCTAGTATTTCACTTAACTGCTATAGTCAGAACACATTAGAAACTGTAGCCATCTTGGCTAGGCTCCTAAAATCCCTGCCAACCCTTGGGCTCTGACTCCAACCCCTAGCTGGGAACTGATGTCCCTCCTCAAAGCAACCCACACAGGAATGTGACCACCCACCTATGTCACTATACCAGGGAGCTCCTAAGAACTAAGCCCCTGGAAAAATCAGTACCAACCTGAGTGAAGCCTGAGCTTATTGTATACCTTCAGACCCTATTGTTTTTTTAGTTACATTGTCTTCCTTGGGCCAAATCCCCAGGCCTGGTTCCCAGCTTTACCAGCTTTGTTCCCGAGGGTGGCCCTCAGCAAAGCCCTCTGGAGTTTAATGTTTCCCAGGCAGGACTTGGCTGAAGGACTTCTGCTGGGACTAGTGGGAGTCTGATCATCTCAAAGTTCAGGGTTAGTGGGAGACCAGCAGGAGGTTCCTTGTCAGAGGGGGCTAGGTGGGTAACAGTCCTCAGGCCTGGCCATGAAGCTGCAGCTGCTCTAAGAAATACATCTAGAAATTAGACTCAACAGTCAGAGTTAGAGGTGACCTATGTGTTATTTCCTCATCATCTCTTAATGTGTGCCTGAAAGATTTAAAGAGACTAGTATTTATGAAGTGCCTATTCTCTGCTTATACATGTATTACTATATTTAATCAGCAAAACAACTACAGATAAGAAAAATCATACCCATTTACAGATGAGGAAACTAACTCAGAGGACTTCGGTAACTTGTCTGAGATCCAGGACTAATAAATGGCAGAGCCAGAGTGCAAATAAAACTCTACTCAATTCCAAAACTCATGATGCTCCCACTGCTTTCCAGTAAAAGGACAGAAGAAGCATAGGGATGGTAGAAGAGATGAGTGGGACACACAGAAAACAAGCTTCCTTTATCACAAGCTGTATCTTTGCCAAGGCTGTTATAAGAGATAAGGTTGACTGTGAGTTACCATCTCCAGTTTCCCGTCAAGGACTGCTTGTATTTAGATAGTAATGTCTGAGAACCTGGGGGACTTAAGCTAGAACAACATGGCAAGAAGCCTCAACAAGCAGTGACCATGCAGGATGTATAGACAAGAAAGCATTTTTGTCTTTGCTACCAGTGTATGCTGGTAAGAGGCAGGAGATAGGAAAAATCCATTTGTAAGCTATTAAATTTAGGATGTTAATTTGCAAGGCTGAACTAGAAATCAAGAAAGCTGCCTAATTGGAGGCTGCAGCATGCCAGAGGGTGAAATTAATGGAGGAAGAGAAGCCTCCTTCAGTGGAGATGCCATGAATATGAGAGAGGCAAGCCAGCCAGGGGTGTAGCTTCTCCTCTAAGGAGCAGGGAGCGAGGTGGTCCCAAAGGGTCCTTCCAGCCATTCTCTAGGTTGCTTTCAATGACAGGGCTTTAGGGACATCCCATGTTCCCCATGATCAACCCCCTCAGTATTTCTCAAGATGTTTCCTTGTTATGGACCCCACAGTTGAGAGTTCTGAAGTCCCATATCCTAAGGAAAGTTCCCTCCTACCACACAAGACTCCATTACTTCAGACACACCATACTCAGGCCCCATCTTCAGCCCTTTTAGGAAGTCATTCAACTACTGAGAATCGTAGAAAAGCAATGAGTACTCTGTAGGAAAACACATCTAGACCCAGTTATCTACATGTTTACATTCAATGCCAGGAAAGAGTCCTTCTGTTCCAGAGAGTCTCCCTGGGCCAAACCAGGCTTCTGCTTCCAGAAGCTGTCTTTGGGGAACTTTATGGATATCAGTACCCAATGAGAACAGAACCTAATTCCATAAACAGGACTCTCTAAATGGGGTAAGGCTGAGAGCTTTAATCTGCTTTTGCTCCAACTTTTCTTTCTCTTTACCATCTATCACAAGTCCATATTACCCCCTGAGATTTTTGAGAATGCTTTTAATCCAGCTTGGAAGGTATTCAGCACCAGGAATACAATGAATGAGATGCAGCAGGGCAGGAGGCTGAGCTGTGATGGCGCAGGAGGGAAGGGGCTGACTCACTCTACTTCCTGCATGGGGTAGTTTTGAGGATTAAATGGAACTATGTCTATACATTAGTCCGGAGTCTTCAGACAAATAGAACCAGTAGGATATATAGAAATACACAGAAAAGAAGAGTGGTTATAGGAATTGGTTCACACAATTATGGCAGTTGAGAAGTCCGATGATCTGCTTTCTGCAATTTGAAGACCCAGGAAAGCCTGTGGTATAATTCTGTCTGAGTCCGAAGGCCTGAGAACCAGATGCAGCAATATCCAAAGGCAGGAGAAAAGGGATGTCTCAGCTCAAGGAGAGAGAACAGATTTGCTCTTCCTTCACCTTCTGTTCTGTTGAGGCCTTCAATGGATTTAATGAGGCCCACCCATACTGGGGAGGGCATTCAGCTTTACTGAGTTGATCAATCCAAACGTCAATCTCTTTTGGAGACACCCAGAAATAATGCTTCATCTAGCACCCCATGGCACAGTCAAGTTGCCACATAAAATTAACCACCACACTCTGTAAATGGGCTCCACAGACGTTAGCTCGTTTTAGAGTCAGACCTCCGCCTATTGGGAACAATATGACTGGACCATGTGACGTCCTATTGATTAGAAATTAGTATATTATTCCATTGTCTAATGGAGTTTTGAGAAGTTGTATACCTGTACACATTCCCATGTACACCATTAATCAATTACCCTCCCCTCAGTTGGTTTGGCTCCAAGGGTTGAAATCTCTTTGACAAGATCTCTTCTCTTTGCTGGACATAGTCAGGTGGGCACTTAGTGAATGTGATCAGATCATATGAAGGACTTGCATTTTACTCTTGCTATGTATCTTTGGGCAAGTAACCCATCATCTTGGGTCTCAGTTTCCTTATGTATATGATAACAGAGACTAGATAACTGGGTCTTCTCTAAAACTCTTCAGGATTAATGTTCTGAGATTCTACGCCACACACACACATAAATATAGAGAACTTTTATAGGAATCGATACCTGGAAAGTTAGATACTTTTCTTTAGTAATCATTATCTATTGTCAACTTCTCAGAGCAATAATATTTTTCTTAAATATTGATGAAAATATCCTTTGTAACTCACCCTGTCTGTATTCTATGAAGAGGCAATTTCAGGGGTGTGCAGAATAGTGGACATGGTAAGCTTCTTATTAGCTGAGTGTCCAAAGCTCTAGAAGACATTTTACTCCTCTCTCAGTGATTTCTGTTCTCTCCTGACTATTTTCTGGCTGCTCCCAGCTAAGCTGAGGAAAGGCTTTGAATTGTTTTTCTCTAGTCTCCACTTTTTTTCTTATGTTCTTTACATACAGGAGAAGTTAAGTGTGAAGAAGGGGAGCACATCTCTACACTGCTGAGAGCAAGAAATAAAATTTTCCCAATTACAGGTTTCTCTCTAATTTTCCTCTTTGAAGAATAGTAAAACATTACACCCACCCATTTGCATTCTCTGAGCTTTTTGTCTCCAGTATGTAGAGAAGGTGTAAATGGAAATATATGTACGTTATTGTGCGATGACTGCTCTGATCCCTAGAAAAGCGACTGGCCTTGGGGAAAAGGAGAGTAATAAACAAAATTGTCTTCATAGTCCTTCCTCAAGCCACCTCATATGTGCTGACTTTCATATCTTCTCTACACACTTTATTATAAGTGACTTCACTCAGCAGACTTATGGAGCACCCGGTACATGTCAGGCTCTGTGCTCGACCCAAGGATGACAACAACCACAACAACACTTTATAAGTGCCTCACCTTTTCTGTGTGTCAGATGCTGTTCTATGAGCTTTATGTGCTTTGGCTCACTCAATCCTCAAGACAACCCCACCAGGGAAGTATAACTACTATTTCCTTTGTGCAGATTGAAGAGATGGAGCAAAAATTAACCCAAAGCCAGACCACTAGTAACTGGAAGACCCAGGAGGTAAACCCAGAGAGTGGAACTCCAGAGTCTATGCTTTTAGCCTCCTCAGAATATTGCAGACCCTGGACTCTCCTTCTACCTGGGGAGATGGCCATATGAAAAAATAATTAAGGTACCATAGGTAAAATTTCTTCCTATAGACCAGGGTTGTGGAGAGGAGGCCACTGTAGGTAGAGGGAATAGCACATGAAATGGCCTGTAGACAGGAACCTCTGTAGGGGGACCATGAAAAGCAGTAAGCATGTGGGGGGGGGTAAAGAATATTGATTGGGTGGTATGTAGTTTGTATGTGTCAACTTGATTGGGCCATGGGGTGCCCAGACATTTGGTCAAATGTTATTTTGAGTGTTTCTATGAGGGTGTTTCTGAATAAGATTAGCATTTGCATCGGTAGACTGAGTAAAGCAGATTGCCCTCCCTAATATGGATGGTCCTCATCCAATCAAATGAAGACCTGAATAGATCAAAAGCGCTGACCCTCCCCTGAATAAAAGAGAATTCTTCCTGCCTGACAGCATTCCAACTTGGATTTTTTCCCTGCCTTTGGACTAGCACTGAAACATCAGCTCTTCCTGGGTCTTGAGCCTACCAGCCTTCAGACTGGAAAACGCCATTGGCCTTCCTGGTTCTCAGGCCTTCAGACTCAGACTGGAATTACACACTGGCTCTCCTGGGCCCCCAGCTCACCAATTACAGGTCCTGTGGCTTATCACCCTCCATAACTGTGTGAGCCAATTCCTTCTAACGAATATCTCTCTGTCTCTGTCCTCAATCTCTTTCTCCATCTTCTATTGGTTCTGTTTCTCTGGAGAACCCTGACCAATTCAGGTAGGAAGTGCTGGGGGGGGGGATGAAAATGAAAGGCAAGTTGTGTCCAAATAATGACAAGTGACTGAGATCATGAATGAGAAGCTAGACAGAAATGTCCTTTGCCCTTCCAGAGAATTCCATATTAATAAGCAACCAAGGTAAAACTCTCAGAGTAGAGTGTCAGGCATAATCAGGGCAAGTGGACGACAGGGAAGGGACCTCACAAAGACCATAAAATAACACTGCGAGAGGCATTTGTAGTCCTAATCACAGGATGCATCCTAGAGCTGAAGGGGCATTTACAGAGGTCCTAAACCTACCCTTTGGTTTATACAAGAGAACTGGGGCCAGGGAGAGGAGGCAACTGGTCTGGGGTGATGCCTGTGTGCACGGAAGAAGGGGTGTCTCCAGCTCTCCCTCAGACACAGTCCAGAGCTCACTCCCAAGATCCCATCCTCCCATTGACCCAGCTGGCCCTGCCCAAAACACGCCTGGGAAATCTTCCCTGTGATGTAAAGAACTAGGAAGAGTGGCCACATGTGTGCACACACACACATACATACATCCTATGGTTGTCATTTTGAGCCTAACTGTCTTAACATCAGCTGTCAGGGCTGCAAAATTCTTCTCTGATACCAGTGACCTGCAAGATCTCGAATAACGAGGATGTGTTTAAAAATAGTCCAGATTCCTGGAATTCACCTCTCTTTCTCACTCTCCCTGCTCTGTCTTACTGACAGGCCTGGTAAGAACTCCAATTCAAATTTATGAGTACAAAGCCAAAAACTATGATTGAGATTTATTAGGAGTGGTAGAGAAAAGTGGTGGACAAGAGCAGGAGCTGATGAAGAAGCAGGGACTCAGGCTGTTTGTCCAGAAAAATGGGCTAGAAACCTTGGCAGAGACTCTCTCCAGCTTTCCTAATGGGGTGCTCACTTCTTCCACTGCCCCAAGCCAGGCTCCAGTTCCCCTGGGCCAACAAGCACCTCACCCACTATGATCTGAACACTCCTTGTTGGCAGTGGGCCTGCCAGCTCCCAGCAGCCCAGCCCAGACCCCACCTACTCTGCTCCCTCTGCCTCCCAGCAATGTGGCAGTGAGGGATAAACAGACAAACTCAAGGTCAAATCCTGGCACAGCTGCTCACTAGCTATGAGACTTGCCAGTCAAATTCCCAAGTCTCTTGCAGTCTCAGTTTTCCAACTGTAAAACCTAGCTCCTACGATTGTCCTAAAGATAAATGTGAAGAATAAATTACCCTCCACTTCACACCTGGAAGGTAACAGAAATCCTTACATATTTGTTCCTTTACTTCTTTCTCCTTTATATGCCCAGCTGTCTTACTCTTTCAAACATACTTTGGTGACATTAAGAAGGGAAAATTTCAGTCAGAAGGAGTTATCATGTCTGTGAAGGGGTTCGATCATTGTGTTATTTATAGCACTGAGCAGCTGAAAGCAAGTTCAATGTCCATCCTTGAGGAAATAGCCAAGTTAAGACTCATTTCTTCTATGAAGGCTTTGCAGGTATTCAAATTCTATTTTACTGACATGAGAAAATGCACATAATATGATGTTAGGAGAAAAATTTAGCATTTAGCATGCAAATTGCATTTATAATATCCTCTCATTAATGTGAATGAAAATACTAAAATAAAATTAGACAAGATGTTGACAGATTGGTACTGGGTAGAGGCCTTATCAGTGAGAGTTTTCTCTTCATTTGTGCTTTTCTATTACCAGAACAAAATGTTTAAATGAATGAATCAATAGTCACCAGATCTTTAGTTTCGAAAGAGAAGAACGGGGCTGACACTGTAGAGAACAAAAAGTATCTTCCTAGACACCAAAATAAATTAAAAGTTCTGAAAAAAGCTGTTTTCCGTATTTAACCAAATAGTGAGGTGGTCCAAAGAAATGGAGGAAATAAGTCTTGTTTCTATATCTGGTTTGATTGGTTAAGAAAAGAGTTGAGAGGGACGCCTGGGTGGCTCAGTTGGTTAAGCGGCTGCCTTTGGCTCAGGTCATGATCCCGCCGTCCTGAGATCGAGTCCCGCATCCGGCTCCTTGCTCAGCAGGGAGCCTGCTTCTCCCTCTGCCTCTGCCTGCCACTCTGTCTGCCTGTGCTCGCTCTCTCTCTCTCTGACAAACAAATAAATAAAATCTTTAAAAAAAAAAAAAAAGAAAAGAGTCGAGAGAAATCTTTAAAAGAATTGGCTCCCGTCCTGCAGATGGGGCAGGCATGAACTGTGTGCAGAGAAGCCCACCAGTCACTTTGGGACAGCATGAGATGCTCAGCTTCAGGCCATAGGGCCTGAAGTCATGGGGCCAGGTGGAGAAAGCTTCTCCAAGATTTAAGAACAGCTAGGACAACTCTCGTCTTGCTTATAAACAATTTAGAGTATTTAGAGAAATACAAGAGAGGAAGATAGTCTAGTTGCACTGTTTCTATGACTTCCCCAGACCATGGGTTTAGTTATTAGAGATTTCCATCTGTGAAAGCAACCAAAAACTCTGTCCTTAGAGGAGTTAGGAGCACCTAACCCAACACACTCATGTTATAGATAAAGAAACAGACCCACGGAGGTGAAGTGTTTTTCTGAGAGTCGTGGAGCCATTTAAAAGACATGTTTTGGATAAGAATCAAGCCCTCCTGACTTCTCATCCTGTCTTCTTTCCACTAATTCTGAATGGTGAAGTCCACCTTTAGAAGCCTGTATGAAGCTCTATGGGAGAAGGGGGCAGGAGCAGAGTCTGGTGCAGCCTCACTACCCTGGCGCCCTCTAGTGAAGACACAAGGTCCCTGCAGATAAACCCTCCACAAGGCTGGGATCCAAATGAGAAATAAGGAACAGTGCATCACAGCATACTGTTTTCTTCCTCACTGAGCACATAATTGCGTTTCGATACACATATATTACATGTTTTGGAGCATAATTTTTCTTTCCTAGAGATTCTGTTGTTTCCTCTCCTCGAGGCTTTGCCTTTCTGTGTAGGAAGGCGTACCCCTCCTCCCAATTTAAAACAAAGGCTAGATGTGTCAGAATTCCCAATCTAGGCAGAAGAAAGAGCAAAACAGTCACTGGATTTACATGTAATGATTTAGCACACGGGAAATGAGAAACAGAACTAACATTTATTGAGCACACATTAAGTGTTAGAGACCATACATGGATTTTCTCCTCTTACTTGAAAACAACCCTGTGAAAGATGAGACCCATTTTTGAGGGGAAACCAAAGCGCAGAGAGTTAAAAAACAACCTTCTCAGAGTCACCCAGTTAGGAAGTGGTCTCTTTATAACATACTTCCTTGAGACTCCCTCAAATAGAGGCTGAAGGAAACAGCTAGGAGGAAACAGTCCTGATTCTCGGACACTCAAACTATTATCTTATTGACTATACAAGTTTATTCCAACTGAGCAGAAACTTATCTGATGTGTAAAGAAAAATTCTCCTCCATTTCCTGGAGTTGATCCCTGGATGGCAATTCTGGGCCAGCCAGGCTCACTCCATCACTGCCTCTGGGTCCACAGATCTCCACAGGAATGAGGGCCTGCTGTCACTGCTGCATCTTGGGAGCTCACTAGAGTAAGGAAAGGAGAGGAAAGAGAGAGTCCATGTGTTGTGTTGAAGCAAAGCTGGGATGAGACAAAGAAGGAATTTCCTGGCCCACATGCCTTAGAACCTCACAGACTCTGAGTCACCAAAGTGTTCCCAGCTAGGCCTGTCAGAGCCAGTCACAAGCAAGCAGCATGCAGGCTTTGGATCTGGTCCCACTGATGACCCAGAAGACCTTAGGGTGCTCACATCCCTTTGTACTTCAGGCCTTCCCAGTCTATACACATTCTCTCATTGCCCCCTTGCTCCCCACAGCACTTCCTTTCAACAGACATCGGGTTTCTAATCAGACCTTTGGGATTATTAGAATAACTGCTTTTCTTCTCTAGTAGATGCCTTCAGAGGATAAATCCATGTTTTTACTTCATAGGTTCCAAGGAATGTAAACTCATTCCAGGTTCTCACCAGGGAAGTACAAACAGCTTCAAAGCACTTCTACCTTTGGGCACTGTTTTCAAGGCATGTCCCTTCTAGGAAGGCTTCGCTCTCCCCTGTCCTGGGACGGCCAGCACAGTCCTCCACAAGGACATCCGTTCTGAATTCTGAAAGCCCTCTCTGGCATATTTTATTCATAATTACTTATGTCCATATATGATCTTCCCTCCTAGACTGAACTTTTCAGGGGAAGAATCACTCAGTATACAGATGTGGCAGTTTCATAACCCTTGAAGAGGCCAAGCACTCAGCAGTGTTGTCATTCTCTTCATTGCTGGGGGAGAAAGAAATTGTAGAGAATATAAATTGACCAATACTTATAGCAAGTATAAAGGCATAGGGGTGGTAGGGGCGCCTGGGTGGCTCAGTGGGTTACAGCCTCTGCCTTCGGCTCAGGTCGTGATCCCAGGGTCCTGGGATTGAGCCCCGCATCGGGCTCTCTGCTCAACAGGGAACCTGCTTCCCCCCCTCTTTCTGCCTGCCTCTCTGCCTACTTGTGATCTCTCTCTGTCAAATAAATAAATAAAATCTTTAAAAAATATTTTTTATAAAAAGGAATAGGGGTGGCAAATGTTCAGATCCCCTCCCACCAGCCCAGCACAGAAGGTCCTCAGTAACATTCCTGACAAGTGGTACACTGTTGAAAACTAATGCTCTTCCCCTGCCCATGGGACAGACTGGGCCATATGTTCAAAAACCTCAAGCATTGTCTTCTCCCATCCAGCCCCATCACCATCATGGCCAAGACACCAGATCTGTGCTGAGCACAGGACTGGGCACTCTGAGGGCCAGAAAAATGAGACAAGGGGGGAAATGGAGCACAGTCTCCATCCTCAGACTCTGGTGCCCATTAGAGCTGGGATATAAAACTCAATTCTGGAAATAATCTGGGTATAGTTACTGAGCAAGGCACCTTTGCATGGAATCCAGTGTTGTGTGAGGAGAGTTGAACAGGAAGGGTTCATGAGGGCTCCAAAGCCCAGAGAAAGGAGGTGACTGGCCCAGTTAAGGGCAGTGCTGAAGACAGACCCTAATATTGCAGCTCTAGGGTGTGGGCTCTACACACTGTGCTGCCTCAGCTCACAAAATTCATAACCAGGAAGGATTCAGAAGGGAGGCTTGGCTGGGACTAAACAGGTTAATTCAGGAAGGACCATACTCCACCCCAAAGCAATTTAGCCTTGAAGTAATTAACATATATATATATATATATTACTATATATTTGCTTTATGGCAGAAGTGACAAAGAAGAGATGAAACAAAGCACCTGCCTGAAGAGTGATCACATTCTGTCAGAGGGACAAGTACATCACTGTCATCATCATCATCATCCCCATTATCACCACCTCCATTGCCACCACCACCACCACCATCACTACCATCAACCCCATTATTATCACCACTGCCATCATCATCACTACTTCATCAAGACCACCACACCATCAATCCCATCATTATCACCATCACCATCATCATCTCCATCATTATCACAATCATCACCACCACCATTGTAACCACCACCATCATCAACCTCATTATCATCATCACCACCACCATCACCACCAACATCATCACCACGCTCATCATCACCATCACCATATCAATCTCATCATTATCACACCCATCACCATCACTACCACCACCATCATCACTCCATCTTCATCATCATCAGTGGCAGCACTGGTCATCATAGCTATCATACTTATAAAAATACTATAATATCTAATTTGTGTTAGCACTGTGGGTTACATTCATCATCTCTAATCCTCAAATAATCTTTTAGTAGTAGAAATTATGATCCCCATTTTACAAATGAGCAAAGTAAGGCTCAGAGAAACTACACAACCTGTCCAATGTCACACTGTAAGAACTGGGATTCTGGAGTGGGTCTATTTGACTGCAAGACCTTCCCTGTTACTGTTTTTTCAAGCTGCTCCATCAATGCATAACTATGCCAACCCATGATAAATACTCTAACAGACACAGATAAGGAACTCTGGGAGCACAGAGAAGGATGTAGTTAATTATGCTTGAGATGGTGAACAGGAAGTTCATAGAGGAAGATACAGTCAAGGTGAACTTTTGGGAAGGCTTTCAAATCCTGGTGGAAAGAGAGATGGCCATATGTTTCAAGGAGAGGGAGGAACATGTACAAAAACGGGGAGTGGGAAGGAGTGTTGGGCAATGATTGTACAGAAGGTCCTGGAGCATTGCACGAGTGAGTAATTAGTGAGTAAGGGAGAACAGTGACAGCTGGGACCAAAATGTAAGGGCTTCATCCCCTGAGCTGCAAAATGGAGTTAAGTCTATGAGTTTGGAGGAGCCCTGGGAGTCTTGAGCCAAATAAGTGAGATGCTCAAATCTGTCTTTAAAAGCTCACTGTGGGACAAATATGTCAACAAGGATGTTTATTATTCTGAAGTTTATAAAAAGTGGCAACTGCCAACCAGATCAGCAATAGGAAACTGGCTAAATGTTTCCATACCATGGAAAACCGTGCAGTCATTAAAAATGAGGGTACATATGATCCAGCAATTCATTTTCTGGGTATATACCCAAAAGAAGTGAAAGCAGGGACTTGAAGAGATATTTGGACACTCATGTTCATATAAGCTCTATTTACAATAGCTAAAAGGTGGGAGCAACCCAAGTATCCATGAATGAATGAGTGGATAAAATAAATGTGGTCTACACTACAATGGAACACTGTTCAGTTTTAGGAAGGAGGAAGATTCGGATTTTAACACATGCCACAACATGGATGAACCCTCTGGTTTGGATTTTACTCCTCAATAAAAGGAAAGAAAAAGGCTCATTTTATACCAATCCCCTTGCTTCCAGCTTGGGATGCTGCTCTGATACTTGGAGCTGTGGCAGCCAATTTATGACCATGAGAGACAGGTCAGGAGAGTCACAGAGACAAGGGTCCAATGTCCTAACATTTTTAAACTGCTAGATCATTCTTGGAAATGCCCATCTCCAGCATCTTGTCATGTGATATAATTAAATGTCTTTGTTATTTAGCCTCTGTTAACTGAGTATTCTGTTCCTTGACACCAAATGCATCTCAAGTAATACAGCCTCCTCAAAACCAGGTGATAATGGGAGAGCTTTTGTTGTTCCAGCAGCAAAACCTGGGTCCCAATGATCATTTGATGCCTGAAAACCAATACTTCCCTTATAAAAGGTCAAACTTCCTGCAGCCCTTTACTTGCACAAAGAAAGAAAGTTTAGTTATTTATTAGTTATTAGCTATCAACAGCATGATTGCCATCAGTTACCAAGGAATCCAGAGCATAACAGATGACACTGAACCCACAGAGGAAGACAGGTTGGTGGAGACAGCTCTCCTCTTCCCCCCCAACAAAGCACACCTGGTGAAATATGCAGGAATCAAAACCAAAGGGGAAAAGCTCTATAG
>RCUC01111722.1:0-14005 GCA_003697995.1 Taxidea taxus jeffersonii
TGGATTGCGCACATACCCTTTTACAGATAAGGAAATGAGTGTGTGTGGAGGTTAGAAACTAAACTAGCCTGGGATAACCCAACAGCTGGAGAATACATGTTCTTTCCAAACACACATGGAACATTCACAATTGGCTACATCCTAGGCTATAAAATGCATCTCAATAAATTTTAAGGAATCTGCAGCCTACGGCTCACGTTCTCCCAGTACTGTACAGTTAAGCTAGAAGTCAATAACAGAAAGATGAGTTCAAAATATAGAGATATAGAGAGATTTACACTTCTAACTAAAACACTTCTAACTCACTCATAGGTCAAGGAAGAAATGATAGTAGAAATTTAAAAATACTTGTAAGTGAATGGTAAAAGAAATATTAAATATCGAAGTTGTGGAATAGAGCCAAGGCAGCACTTAAGGGAAATTCATGACCTTGAAATGCTTGTATTAGGGAAGAAGAAGGGCTAAAATTAATGAATGGGCTAAGTATTCAATTTAATAACAACAGTAAACATAAATAAATAAGATAGCCCAGGATTACACAGTTATAAGTGGTAAAGACAGGATTTGAATACACACATGGCTGTCTCCAAAGCCCTCACTCTCTCCACTATACCGTGAATCTTTCTGTGTGCTGTTTTCCATAATATGCCCAGTGCCTGGAAATTCTGCATCTCCCTAAGAGTCAAAGAGATGAGCCTGTAGGGTAAACTCCCTGCATCAAAGGTTGATGATAAATCCCACTCATTTATTCATGTATCTTTTTACTCATTCAGTCATTAAATATTTATTGAACATTTGCTATGTGCCAGGCACTGTGATGGCTACTGTAGTTGCCTTTCCTCTGAGTGCTCAAGAACCAGTCTTCCGCCTGGGTCCAAAGCCGCCACTGTTGCCACCCTCCCCCTCCCTACAGCCACTCACCTACCTCCCCCACCCCTCAAGCTGCCTGAATCTTCTCTGCTGCTTGTCAGAACATCATCCTCATCAAAAACGACTGATTTCTCTCTTGTCTCTTTCAACAGGTAGACTGAAATTACCATGTGTCCAAATTAAGATTGCATACTTGAAGAATTATTTGGAGGACTATTCTTAGACCCATTTAAGAAGATTTAAAGAAAAGTGAGTTGGTTTTTGTTTTATTTTGTTTTTATACTTCAGAGGATATTCATGATCTAAATTAGTGTTATGGGTGATTTTTTTTCTCTACCTCTTAAATATGCATTAATAGGTAGACTTTATTTCCACTTATTTTATAATACCTTTTTTCCCCTAAGAACAATGAGCACAGGGGACAAGATTACTGCTTGCCTTCCCTATAAGAGTTTAGTGCCTTTCAAAAGCTTATGCCATCTTAGAGATGAAAGGGCCTTAGAACCATGGGCCATTCGTTAGATGATAGATAGATAGATAGATAGATAGATAGATAGACAGACAGACAGATGATAGATAGATGACAGATGTAGATTATAGATACTTGGCCCATGCTTGGAAACCTCCAAGTACTGAAGAAAAATTTGTTATTTCCCCACATTTAAGATTTTTTAGCATTCCTCCATAATCTGGATTTGAAATCCACTCTTCCTCACAGTGCCAAGCCTCTCTTTTACTGACTAGATAGTCCTAAAAATGGTTGAAGACAAAGATTATGTTTTGCCTTGAGACCTTTTCTTATTCTTTGTTCCTTCAGTATTAATTTGGTTTCATGAGCTGTTCTTGCCCTGGTTACCTTCTCTCCAGTACTGTAAATGTCTCCTTAAAAAGGTATGCCTGGAACAGACAGAGCTCGACTAGTGTCCTTTGTCCTGGGAGATCCATGAGAACTGAAGGAAAAGAAACCCAAGTCCAGACTTGGGTTGCAGACCTAGTTCTGCTCTTGCTGAGCTCTTAGGAAAGTCCCTTCAACTCTCTGAGCTTGGAGAACACAAGGAGGGTAGGATAAGACGTCCGAAGATGTTGTTCATCTCCATATGAACAAAGATATGAACAAGGAGGTGGCTACTTCTCACTATCCCAGGCACTGGCATGGGCCAGGGCTTAGGAATCAGTGGGACCTGGGTCCAATCCCAGTCCTATCGCTTACTGACTTTGAGCCCATAGACTTCTCCTCTCTGAGCATCCACTTCCTCATTTGTGAAATAAGGATATGAGTGCATGTGGCATGGGATCTGTGTGAGCTGTGCTGGGATAAGGTACATGAAGCACTTGTTACTTGGCATGTAGGACGTATTCAATAAATACCGGTCCCTATTCCTATTATAAGTAGGGATGGAGCTACTTAATTTGAGCTGGAAGAGGACAAGAGGTGGTAAGAACTCTAATAAGTCAGAATATGTGAGCATGCTTATTAGGGGTAGGGGAGAAGTGTCCACATTCTATAAATATTCATGCAAACATAAACTTAACTCTGGGAAGTTTATGCAATTCAGACTCAAAATGGGAAGGACCAGTTGTTCTGGAATATATTGTCAAAAAGGAAACTTTAAAGGTGTGTCCGAGGAACTACACAAAATCTTCCAACCTCTGGCTGCTGCCACCACCTCAGTTTCAGACAACAAAAATTGCTGTCCCCAGGAGAAGAGGACAACAAAAATCGCTGTCCCTTAGACCCCCACTAGACCTTGAGACTCCCCAGAGTTATGTGTGTTCAGAGTGGAAAGGGGTTTACAAATTGTTAAGTGCCCTACACATATTTTGTATTACTTGTACATTATGGGATATTCAATACTGTGGAAATCAAGAGGGTGAAACTCTGATGAGCTGATCATGGAATGAACTAGTAGAGTCCAGCCCACGGATTTCTTGAGTCGAACAGCATGTGAGCGTGAGTGCACACACATGTGCCTGTGAGTCTGCTCGTGCACGCAGCTGTGTGTATGAGAGAGAGAAAGACTTTTTGGATGCTGTAGGTGTTGTCACCACAGTACAGAGTGACCAGCTGCCTGGAAGGAGAATAACATAGAAATGAAAACACAAGCTGTGGCATCAGTCAGCCTCACTCTGTAACTGCCCAGCTGGGTGACCTTGGTCACGTTTTTAGCAAAAGTGCCCATCTCTGCCTTCATGGAGCTTGAAGTCTATGGACAGGTCTACTCTGGGGGGTGGAGAGTCAGCCTAGAATTTACCCTTCACACTGGGTAAGTGCTTAGGATGTGTGAATGCCCTTCTTTTGGGGTTCATGGAGTTTATCAGTTTAGGGAAAGTTATTTGACCTGTTGGATTAAAGGAACTTCCTGAGGTATCTTAGATTCAACAGAGCTAGTCCCGCAAGGTCCCAGGGCCTTCCCCGAAAGGTCCCAGGCCACTCCCCCAAGGCCCTAGCCACCTCCCCCAAGGTCCCAGGCCACTCCCTCAAAGTCCCAGGGCCACTCCTCCAAGGTCCTGGCACCTCAGTGGATCGAGAGCCCACATGGGCGAACAGACCCTCTAGCCTTTCTAAAAAGTCTAATTCCAGAGGTGTCCCACACCTTGGCTATCCTGAGCCCACTTCCTCCACCTGGGTTTGGGACTGGCAAATTTTAAATTCAGAACTGGGAACTGTGTTGTCATTTAATGTGGAATAAGGATTTTTTTTCTTTAATTTGAAAATTAAATAAAGCCAACATGGCTTTTGTTCTTCAGATAGCTACTGACCTTACACACATGGGTGCTGCTCCAGGCTGATGCTGTCGTGGGTCCACTGATCAGAGGTGCCCCTTTCGGGGGTATTCAGACTCAGGGAAGACTATATTGTCCTGTTTTGTGGGGTTTTTCAAATTGTATGTTGTCTGACCCATTAGGGGGTCATGAAATTAATTTGGTGATTCAAGATTGTCATGTATTAAAGTGAAACAGAGTAACCCAGTAACCCATAGAGTAAGTGAAGATATGTACTTTGTATATATTCAACAAAGCTCCTTTATCCAAAACAGTTATAGTGGGAAAAAATGGAAAACTCCCACAAATCAGTAAGAAAAAGACAACCTAATAGAACAAAGGCAAAAGACTCAAACAGATACTTAACAAATGAAGATAGCTGAAGAGCCAAAGAGCATAAGAATACATGATCTGTTCTCAGAGAATTCCACAGTGACCAACGATGGTAAATGCACAGAATGACTAAAATGAGGAGGTATGAAGCAACTAGAAGAAGGTGTGAAGCAACTAGAACTCTACCTGGGATTTGCTATAATGACTTTGGGAAAGTGGCAGTATCCTCCAAAGCTGAACATGTTCATACCAACGCTTCCATTCCTGGATGCACAGCTATGAGGCGTGTGCACTCCTGTCCACCACAAAACATGGCCAGTGGATTGGATAAACTGTGGTGTATCCACACAATGGAATATTGTGCACAGCGGCATCCATGACTCTCACACACATAATGTGGAAAGAAAAAGCCAGGCATTAAGAGCCTTTCCCACATCTCTATAAAGTACAAAAACAGACAGAACTAATCTGGGCTGTTGGAAGTGAGGACAGCAGTTTCCCTTGGGGGGAGTTGGTGAATGGGAAAAGGCAAGAGGGGGTTTTCAAGGTCCTGGTAATGCTCCATCTCTTGATCTGAGGGCTGGCTGCGTGGGTGTTTTCAAGTGCGAGTATTTATCTAATTCGTCATTTATGATGGGTACACACTGCTCTCTTACAGCGTGCTTCAATAAGTTTATAAAATGAATTTACAAGTCAAAATTTATAAATGAACATAAAAGAATAGAAAACACAGCAGGTAGTGAGGGTAAGAATCAGCAGAACTTAAGTTCTGTGTGTGTACTGTCTATGTGTCTACATTGCATTGCGATGTCAATTGTATTTCTTACTGGGAGTCCCAGCCCAAAATCTTGAGAGCCACTGGTTTAAGAAGACTCTGAGGCCCAGAGAAGCAGAGAATTAAGAGCAGAGCTGAGAATATGTTAGGTCTCCTCCTGCTGATTCCGTGTCTCTCCTTTCCCTGCCAGTCGGTGGAATGGTGCATTCCATTGAGTAGGCTCCGTCTGGCACCTTCATCTCGGGGAGGCAGTCCTGTGCTTTCTGTCCAAGGGGAGCGATTGTTTTTCCACCCACAGATGGGCAGAGTCTGAGGCCCAGCCACCTCTGCAGGGGCCTGGCTCCAGCTCTCCGAATTCCTTCCCGCCTCCTTCCTGCCTCTTCTGCCTGATCAGCTTCCCTCAGAGCTCCGGAAACATCACTGCACTCAATCGTGTTTTCATTTGTGTAATGTGACTGTTGTGCCAAAGCTATTTTATGGTTGTACAAGTTGGAAAACTGTGAAGAAAACACACTGGGAGAAGGGGATCCAACAAAGCATGCTTCGGTCCTGGCTTTGTGCTTTTCTTTTGTTACGAAGTGGAGAGTCCATTCAGCTGACCTCTCCTGTAGGGTCTGTGGGTTTCCAGCCTCTGAGGATATCCGATTTGCAGGATGCAGCCCTGTCCTGGCCAGTCAGAGCTTCACAGAGGAGGGAAATGGTCCGTGGATTTTAAGAGGCCCAATATGAACTCACGCAGGGCCTGGAACCATCTTAAATAGGAGGGTTACATCACATCAGCGCCCTTCCAGCTCCTTTGACTATGAGCCCTAGTAGAAAATACATGTTTCAGGACATCTTTCAGGACACAGCCAACTGCACACAGGGAGATGCATATGGCTTAGGAGGGGATAGCCCAGATCTCTCCAGGAGGGGCATCTAGCCCAACCTCCGGGACAGGGAGCCAAAGGGGGCCTCAGAAGTTTCAGAGCAGCCAAGAGGTCTGAGCTGAGGATTAGGGAAAGGGGAACTGCACAGGCCAGATCACTAAAGAGAGGCCAGCAGCTGAGAACCTCATTTGAAAGGAGTGGTGTGTTCTACAAACTGCCTGCACTTCTGTGGAGTTGAAGTTGAGGATCTGTGTGGGGAATATGGGAAGGATTCAGAAGAGGTGGACAGGGACAAGACGGTGAAGAGCCTCTGTGCCCTGATGAGCTATGTCCAGGGTGAAACAGAACACTTTCATGAAATTCGTGTAGGCAAGAAATGCCTGCAGCCTTTGGAGACAGAGGTAGAGGTGCGGTCAGATGCAGCTTAGAATGTCCATGTGTCCCACGACTGTGTTCTGCAATGCTCACTTGTGCCGTCCTCAAAGAAAACCTTCAGAGACCTGTTCTGATCTAGGCCTGGCGGAAGGCGGGCACTGGAGAGACGAGTAAGAAAGAGGTCCCAGCCTCACAGTCCTGCCAGTGGACTAATGGGTCAAAACCAAACATATATTTGACATAGTAGTTACTATTCCATGGTAAAATGTCCCAAACTGTGATCCAAGATATATCAGTCCTACAAAAGAAAAGGAGAATGAAAAGGAGGAGGTTTCCTTTGGAGTGATCTGAGAAGTGCTGTACACTGAATGGCTCCTGGGAGATCTCACAGCCACTAGCTTACTTAAGGTTCTGAGAAGTCCCGCAGTGAGGATGCTAACCTAATGTTGCTCAAAATTATTTGTTCCTTTCGCATGTGTCTTCCAACCTCTCTGTTTTCCAGAACTTATTTTAGGGAATTCTATCTGAGAGAATGACCTGAAGGCTAGTTGGGAGCCCTAAAGAAGGAGAGAAGGGCTCTCTGCATGAGAGAGGACAGGGAGAGTTTTTCAGAGAGGGCGATTTTGTGTGCATTATATAAGGCCCCATCTGAGCCTAGCACAGGGTCTGAACCCCCAGCAAGGACTTGGTAAATAACTAATAAAAGAAGGAATGGCTACTGTGTTTGCTGGTGAGAAGAATCCAGAGTTCTCAGCAGGTTCCAGAGATGGAGGGCACACATTAGCAATGGTTCAGTGTGCCTTAGCAGTTAGATGGAGGGTCTCTTTCCTCTTCCCTGCCCCTCTCTTGACTTTTTTGGAAAAGGCATCAGGAGGCAGCAAAGGCAAAGGGGTTTCAGGTCCTGTACTCTCAAGCCAGCCCACCTGGATTCAAATCCCAGCTTCATCAAGTCCTAGCCAGTTCCTTAATTCTTCTGTGTTTCAGCACCTTTCCCTGTAAGATGAACCCAAAAATAGTGCCCAGGATTAAGTGTTAATATAGTCACGGTCCTGAGACAGCCCGACAGGTGGTAAGCATCACCTAAGTGTTGGCAATTCTGGGTTACTGGCTGCTTCTGCTGGGCACCTCCCAGGGCCTCTGGCTGAGTTCCCTCTCCACTTTCCCCGCAGACTGCAGATCCTCGGATTCCTGAATGAGGTATTTTGCACATTTCTACCCCCCCCACACCCACTGGGAAGGGCCAGGATGATGTTTCTTCATTTTCCATAGTCAGGGCTGTTTGAGGTAAGGCTCAGGTTCCATTCCTGGTTATTAGCGCTCAACAGCTCCGGCTGGGTAAATATTTCTGAGGAAGTCCAGCACATCTATTATTAATTTACTGCAAGCAGTTGCTGTACATTCCAGAATTGCTTCTGCCTACGGATGTTTTTGTAGGCTGTGTAGAGTTTTCCTGCCCTTAATGCCTTTCGGGGTGTGGTGGCAATGGGCCTTTCCTGCCTTGGTCTCCCTGTGGGAAAGGGTGGACAGTCGTGTGGGTGCTGGGCACTGGGTGAATGTTGGATCCTGTGTAATTCTGGTAATGGACCCAGGGAATCTTTTCTTTATACCTCCCTACTTTCAGCTTCACACCTGGTTTATGCCAGAAACCAGGGTGTTAACCTTGAGACCACCCTCTCTGCCATGGCCCCATGTCCAGTTGTCACCAGGTTCTAGTGACACCATCTCCCAGACTTCACAAACCCAACCCATTTTCTCTTGTACTGCTATATATCAGCTAGGCCCAGTAGCCATCTCCTCCCACCCCCCAAATCTCCACCATAACCTCCCCCCAGCTTCTCTGATCATGAAACCAATTCAAGACCCCTGCTTTGCCTTGCCATGGAGTCCCCTGCTTTTTAAATCACCTTTCAATCTTTTTAATACTGATTTCTGTCGGGCTTCTCTGCAGGGCCATAAGTCTATGAAGATAGGGACCAAGTTCATCTTGGGAATGATGCTCGACAGATAGAAATCTCCTCCCAGTTAGTGATAAACAGAAAATTATGCTTTCCTTTCTCCTCTCTTCTTTCCTCCTTCCCTTCTGTCCTTCTTTCTTTCTTTCTTTTTCTTAACTATGGTTGAAAGGAGGCTAATGACCACAGAGGAATCTCAAGGCCACTGTAGGAAGAAAGGAGACAAAATAGGCAGAAACCTGAACCCCCCACCCATTACCAACCCAGAAGCTACCCATAAAGGGTAGATGAACTCCCACAGATATTAGAATTTTATTTTTAATTTTTCTATAGGGAAAGTAAAAAGTCGCTCTTCTCTAGGACTGATTCTGTAGCTATACTTCCTAAGTTTAAAGCCCAGCTCCATCCTTACTGCTGTGGGACCTTGGACAAGTTACAGAAGCTCTCCATGGCCAGTTCGATCATCTGCAAAATGGGGTAATGGTTGTGTCTGCCTCAGTGGTTTGTTGTGGGATTAACAAGTAAAGCACTTAGAATGATGCCCAACACATGGTGACATATTTAGTTAGTTATTGTGGTTATGATTGTGATCATCCTCGTTCATGGAACCGCGTATTAGCATTCCGCACTTCATTTGCCTGGAGCATGTCCAAATCTCCCAGGGGTTAGGATTCATATATACTTGTAGCTTTCACTGGCTGAGACATGTATAAGACAGAAAACCACTGTGGACTCAGTAACATCTGAACGCTGTGTGTATTTGTTATAACAGCCCCTACATGTGTTGTGCAAAGATGTTGATTCAGTTATAGAAAATGCGTGGTGAGCCAACATACAGGTTCTGTATGGATGTTTCAGTAAAAAATATCCCCCAGCTAGAAAACTCTGATCTGGATTATTACTGTTTCCTCCAGGGTAGTTCATGCCCATGGTAGGCACTAAGTTAATATTTGAGGAAGCAATAACTGGATGGATGGATGGATGGATGGATGGATGGACAGATGGATAGATGAACAAATGGTTGAATGAGTGGGTAGATGAGGCTGTTTCACATTGGCCTCTTGATTTACTTTGAATGTAGTAAGTGTGAATGCCCGTTAATGTGTATGTGTCTATGAATATTTGCAGAGAAAGTCCCAGCTATTTCTGTCCCAGGGAAGAAGATAGTCATAGTTACATGGTTTGCATATTCCCCCATTTATTAGTTTACAAGGTCATTTTTCACTGGAGGCCTTTCAGCTGTCCAGCATTGACAAAAAATAAGCACTCCCTCTGCCTCTTCCATGCCTTTCTCCTCCAACAATGAGGGCTTTGTTCAGGGAAGACTGCCTATGGATACTCCTTTCCCAAGGCCCCAGACCATCGTCTGGCTTCTATCAAGAGTATTGATGGGGGAGGGGGACACAGACAGTTGAATTCAAGGAGCAGTATCCATGGCCTGGTGCCAATTCAACAAATCAGGCTGGGGTAGATAACTCAGCGTCTCTTCTGGGATAAGGGCAGCCTGGCCACCTGACCCTGTTATCCAACTCTCTGCAGCCAGCACCCTGGTAGTCATCAAACACTAGTTTCCCAGAGTCTCTTCCTCAAGGCCCCAGAGAGGATGCAAAGCTGGAGCCAGGAGTGAGAGATGGCAGGAGGACATGTAGTCAGTCCAAGAGTGTGAAGAATTTTACCCAGTAGGTGTAAGTGGCTGCAGTGGCTCCTGTGTCTTAGGGCTTCAGTTCACTAATGAGATTAAAATGGCAACAGTCTGCCTCTACACACACTTCCTTGGGAGCACGTCAGCTTGAACTGCTTAATGAGTGTTAGTCAGGAATCTAAGAAAGGCCTGGGCAGGCAGGCGCCTGGCTGATTCCTTGTTGGTTAGAATGCTAAATGTGTACCCTTTGAAAGCCCTCAGTTGCTCAGAGAGCAAACCCAGGGTTGTGATTTCCTGGTAACCCTTACATACCCACTGTTTACAGATGTTTATGAATCAGTAAGCTGATGTGGGTAAAGAAGGGTTAATGAGGACATTTTTGATAATGACAAAGATAACAATTTTGATGATTATCATAATAATAGTGGTTATCCAAACTGGCTGCCCACCAGGAACACACAAGAGTTTGTTTGTTTGTTTGTTATTTTGAAAATAAAGACTCTGGGCCTTATCCCTAGTGATTTTATTTCCCCAAACCTGGGGCCCAGTAATCTATACAGTTAATAAGTACGCTGGATGATTCTGATGTTCCTGGGTAAACCCTGACTTTGGGAACGGCTGCTCTGTAGGATGAGGGCACATTGGGCCTACACTGGTATCTGACTGTCACTTCCTAAGCTCTGTGGCCTTGTGCCTATTGCTTAGTCACTCACAATCCTCCCAAAGAGATGATGTAAAATGGTGCAGCCACTATAGAAAGCAGTGTGATGATTCCTCAAAAAATTTAAAATAGAATTGCCGTATGATAATGCAATTCCACTTCCGGGCATAAAACCCCCAAAAGTGGAAGCAGGGACTTGAAAAGTCATTTGTATGTACATGATCATAGCAGCTTTATTCACCACAGCCAAGAGGTAAAAGCAACCCAAATGTCCATCAATGGATGAATAGGTAAACAAGTTGTTACATACACATGCAATGGAGTATTAGTCGGCCTTACAAAAGGAAGGAAATTCTGACATATACCACAATGTGGATGAACCTTGAGGACATTATGCTAAGTGAAATAAGCCAGTCACAAAAGAACAAATACTGTATGATACAGTTACATAAGGTACTTAGACTAATCAAATCATGGAGATGGAAAGTAGAATGGGATGTAGCAAAAGCAATTCTAAGAGGGAAGTTCATGGCAATAAACACCTATGTTAAGAAGCAAGAAAGATTCCAAATAAGCAGCCAACTCCACACTTAAGGAGCTAGAAAAAGAAAAACAAACTGAGCCTTAAGTTAGCAGAAGAAAGGAAATAATAAAGACCAAAGTAGATATCAATTAAATAGATAACACAAAAACAAGAGAGAAGATTAGCTGAACTACAAGTTGGTTCTTTGACAAGATGAACAAAATTGGCCAACCCTTAGCTAGACTAACCAAGAAAAAAAGAGAAAGGACCCAAATCATAAAAATTATAAATGAAAAAAGGAGACGTTGCCACTACTACCACAGAAATTCAGAGGATCTTAAGAGGCTGCTGTGAGCAACTGTATCCCAATAAACTGAATGATCTAGAAGAAATGGAAAAATTCTTAGAAACATACAACTTACCAAGACTGAATCAGGTAGAAATAGAAAATTTGAATGGACTGGTCGTTAAGTAAGGAGATTGATCAGAAATCTCCCAACAACAACAACAACAAAAACCTATAACCAGATGGCTTCACTGGTGACTTTTACCAAAGTTTTAAAGAAGAGTACCAATCCTTCTCAAACCATGATAGCAAAACCAGAAAAGGACATTACTGGAAAAGAAAACTATGGGCCAATATCCCCAATAAATTTATAACATTCTCAATAAAATACTAGCAAACAAATCCAGAAGCATATTAAAAGGATTATTCACCATGATCAAGTGGTATTTATCCCAGGGATGCAAAGATGGTTCAACATACATAACTCAATTAATCTGATACATCACATTATAGAATGAAAGAATTCCATGATCCTTTCGACAGACACAGAGAATGCATTTGACAAAATGCAACATCCATTCATGATTAAAACTCTTAACAAACTAGGCATAGAAGGAACATACCTCATCATAATAAAGACCATATATGGCAAGCCCCGAGTTAACATCATACTTAATGGTGAAAGATTAGAAGATTTTCCTCTATAGTAAGGAACAAGACAAGAGTACCCAATTTTACCACTCTTATTCAATATAATACTTAAAGGCCTAGCTAAAGCAATCAGGCAAAAAAAAGAAATAAAAAGTATCAGAACTGCAAAGGAAGAAATAAAATTATTTCTATTTGCAGATGATTTGATTTTATATATTTTATAAAGACTCTACCAACCAACCAAACAAAAACATCCTGTGAAATCTAATCAATGAATTCAGTCAGGTTTCAGGGTACAAAATTAACATGCAAAAATCAGTAGTGTTTCTATATACTAACAAGAAATTTTCTGTAAGAGAGATAAAGCAATCGATCCCATTGACAATAGCATCAAAAACAATAAAATATTTAAGGAATATATCTAGCTAAAAAAGTGAAAATCTGTACTGTGAAAACTACAAGAACTGAAGAAAGGAATCAAAGAAGACACATACAAATGGAAATGTATCCTATGTTCATTGATAGGAAGATTGATAGTGTTAAATGTTTGTACTAACAAAAGCCATCTACAGATTCAGTGCAATCCCCGTATCAAAATTCCAGTGGCATTTTTTACAGAAGTCGAAAAAGCACCCCTAAAAAATTATGTGGAGCCACAAAAGATCCTGAATAGCCAACAAGTCCTGAGAAAGAGCAAAGCAGCAGGCATCACAGTTCCTGACTTTAAGATATACTACAAAGTTATAGTATCAAAACAGTATGTTATTGGCATAAAAACAGACAAATAGACCAATGGAACAGAGTTGAGAGCCCAGCCCAAACATATATAGGACAACTTATATTTTACAAGGGAACCATGAACACTCATGGAGAAAAGATGGTCTCTTCACTCGTGCTGGGATAATAGGATATTCACATATAATAGCATGAAATTGGACCTGCCTCTTAAACAGCTCATAAAAAATGACTTGAAATGGGGACGCCTGGGTGGCTCAGTTGGTTAAGCAGCTGCCTTTGGCTCAGGTCATGATCCCAGCATCCTGGGATCGAGTCCCGCATCGGGCTCCTTGCTCAGCGATGAGCCTGCTTCTCCCTCTGCCTCTGCCTGCCACTCTGTCTGCCTGTGCCCGCTCCTGCGCTCTCTCTCTCTGACAAATTAAAAAAATATATATTAAAAAAAAAATGACTTGAAATGGATTAAAGACTTAAATGTATGACCTGAAACTATGAAACTCCTAGAAGAAAACATAGGGGAAAAGCTCTTTGACATTGGTCTTGGTAAGGCCTTTTTAGATATGACACCTAAAACACATGTAATGAAATAAAAAATAAACAAGTAGCACTACATCAAATTAAAAGGCTTCTGCACAGCAAAAGAAACCATCAACAAAGTAAAAAGACAACCTACAGAATGGGAAAAGATAGTTGTAAGCCATATATTCTGGTAAGGGGTTAATATCCAAAATATATAAAGAACTTATACAACTCAGTAGCAGAAAAAAAACATAAAAAACCCATTTACAAAATGGGCAAAGGACCTTAACAGACATTTCTCCAAAGAAGATACATGAAAAGGCAGCAGGTACATTACTAGTCTTCAGGGGAATGCAAATTAAAATCACCGTGCAATATCACCTCACACCGAGAATGGCCACCATCAAAAAGACTAGCATATAGCAGATGCTGGCATATGTGTGTGTCAGGTGTATGCATTTTTGTGTTTGTGTATACATATATATATATATATATGTGTGTGTGTGTTTGTGTATATATGTGTACAGATATGCATATACAATGGAATATTATCCAGCCATAAAAACCCAAGGAAATCCTGTCACTTGTGACCATATGGATGGACTTTGAAGGCATTGTGATAAAAGACAAATACTGTATGATCTTACTTCTAGGTGGAATCTAAAAAAACAAACAAACAAACAAAAAATCCCAAACCAGAAAAACAACCAAACTCATAGAAAAAGAGACCAACCAGACTTTTGGTTACCAGAGGTAGAGGGTGAGGGCAATGAGAATTGGAGGAAAGTGGTCAAAAGGTATGGATTTCCAGTTAAAAAAATAGGCACTAAGTGGGTGCCTGGGGGGCTCAGTAGGTTGAGTGTCTGTCTCTTGGTTTTGGCTCAGGTCCTTATCTCATGGATTGTGAGATCAAGCCTTGTGATGGGCTTCATGCTTGGCAGGGAGTCTGCTTGAAGATTCTATCCCTCTGCATGCCCCCCCACCCATGCATGATCCCTCTTTCACACTCTCTCTCTCTCAAATAAATAAATAAATCTTAAAAAAAAAAAAA
>RCUC01111723.1:0-15479 GCA_003697995.1 Taxidea taxus jeffersonii
ATTATGATAGCAATTATATGGGTGCATACATTTGTAAAAATTCATTGAAATATACACTCATATGCATTTTATTACCTGCAAATCAAACCTCAATCTAGTTGCTTATTTAGTTAGTGATTAGAAAGAGTGCCCAAGAAAAAGCATGAGCTGGGGATGGGGGATGGTACAGAGGGTGAGGAACAAGCAGACTGCCTGCTGAGGGGTGGAGGAGGAGGGTTGGTCCCAGGACTCTGGGATCATGACCTGAGCCAAAGGGAGACACTTAACCTATCCAGCCAACTATAGAGATAGTTACTTTTAAAAAAATAAAATATACATCTTTATGCTTCTTACAGAATAATAGGTTTTATAAGGGCAGGAACTTTGCTAATTTTGGTCAAAGCTGTATCTACCTCACTTAGGGTGGTTGGCATATGGTATGTTCTCACTAAATGCAGTGAGGATGAAAGTGTAGGGAAGAATTAAAATAAAACATCTATATTGTTTCTCCAAAACTGAATTTGATGAGCTTTGCAGAAGCCATAAGAAACTCAGAAAAGGATGAACTGATTGCATCTGAATTATTCAGTATAGTGTGTAGATTGTGACAAAAACGTAGTCATAGTGAGAAAACAAAAATAATACAAAACAAAAACACTAGAACAAGGCAGCCAAGTGAAACAGGATTTGTTTAATTTCTTTACTAAAATTTTAACCTACCTTATATTCAAGTTTATTTTTTATATAAAAATATATAATTTTTATTATATATTATATATTATATATATAATATTATATATATTATATATTATTATATAAAAATATATAATCTGCTGAGCAGAGAGCCCGATGCGGGCCTCGATTCTGGGATTATAACCTAAGCCGAAGGCAGAGGCTTCAACCCACTGAGCCACCCAGGCGCCCCCAATTAAAAGTTTCTTAAAAAGTTAGAATAAACTTCTGCATTAAGGGATAATGTATAATTATCTTCTGCATGTTTATAATGTGTATTATAAAAATATTTTTCTCACACATCTTTAATCAGTTGTTCCTATCAATCACTAATAATTACCACTGTTAACGAGTTTTATAGTTTTGTTTAAATAACAGCATTTATTTTATTTTTTTTTAAAGATTTTATTTATTTATTTGACAGACAGAGATCACAAGTAGGCAAAGAGGCAGGCAGAGAGAGGAGGAAGCAGGCTCCCCGCAGAGCAGAGAGCCCGACGTGGGGCTCAATCCCAGGACCCTGAGATCACGACCCGAGCCGAAGGCAGAGGCATTAACCCACTGAGCCACCCAGGCGCCCCAAATAACAGCATTTAAAAAAATAAGTAAATAACAGCATTTAATGTGTTTTTTTTTTTTTTAGATTTTTATTTATTTATTTGACAGACAGAGATCACAAGTAGGCAGAGGCAGGCAAAGAGAGAGAGCCTGAGAAACAGGCTCCCTGCTGAGCAGAGAGCTCAATGCGGGACTCCATCCCAGGACCTGGAGATCATGACCTGAGCCGAAGGCAGAGGCTTAACCCACTGAGCCACCCAGGCACCCCAAATAACAACATTTAAGTAACAAAATTAGGGGCACCTGGGTGGCTCAGTCGATTAAGGACCCAACTCTGTTTCAGCTCAGATCATGATCTCAGGGTCCTGGGACTGAGCCCTTCATCTGCTCCCTGCTCAGTGGGGAGTCTGCTTCTCCCTCTCCCTGTATGTTTGTGCAAACACACACACTTCCTCTCCCTCTCTCTCTCAAATAAGTAAATAAAACCTTTTTTAAAAAAGTAACAGAAAATTAAATATAGAACAGTTTCAAATAAACATTCATTTTTCATAACTTCATGTTAGAGTGGTAACACATGTGTATATATTATATTGTATACCACTTTTTTCTTGATATGGCTGTGTCCTAGACTGATAGTCCAAAAAGATAGTCTTCTTACTTCACTGAGTGAATGTACCATAATTTATTCAACAAGTTCTCTATTGATGGCATTTAGGTTGTCTCCAAGGTTTGACATTATAAATAGTGCCACCAGGAATGGCTTTGTGTCTATGCCTTTTCACAGTTTTGCCAGTGTAGCTTTAGGCTAAATTCCTATAAACAGGATTTGGGGTTTAAGTATACATACATATGTAATTCTGACACTGCCAAATTCCCCTCTACTGAGTGTGCTTTTTTTTTTTTTTCCAGTTTTTTCCTTATTTAATGCCTGCTGGCAAGTGCTAGAGTTCTCACTCTCCCATTGCCTCGTCAATACAGTATATGGTCAAACTTTTAGAATTTTGCCGGACTGCTATGTAATAAAAATGGTATCTTGGTATAGTTTTAATCTGCATTCTCTTATCATCAGTGCAGTAGAATTTTTATCCTTTTAAGTGAATTTTACATCTTTTTCTGTGATCTGTCTTATCTCTAACCTATTTTTCTGTAGGATTACTGGTTATTTTCTTTTCTGCTTTTAAGAAGCTCTCTATATTAACTCTTTATGATTTAAGTTGCAATTGTTTAGCCAGTGCATTGTTTGTCTTTTTACTTTGTTTTTGGTTGCTTTTTTTTTTTTTTTTTGACAGAGATCACAAGTAGGCAGAGAGGCAGGCAGAGAGAGGAGGAAGCAGGCTCCCTGCCGAGCAGAGAGCCCGATGTGGGGCTCGATCCCAGGACCCTGGGATCATGACCCGAGCCGAAGGCAGAGGCTTTAACCCACTGAGCCACCCGGGTGCCCCTTTTGGTTGCTTTTTATATTTGTTACATGAACGTACTTTTTAATCAAATTTATCAACAAAGATGTCATTTAGTCCCATGGGTATTACTGAGATCCCATAAGAAGATGGCATCAGGAGGGAAGCAGGCTCAAAATCGAGTCCTGAGGAAGCCATGGAGGTTCCACCGAGATCGTCCGGGATACCCCCCTCGAGCTCATCAGACATTTGGTCAAGGGGTCGTCTCTGACGCCGATAGGTAAGTTGGCTGGCCACACTCTGTTCTGTCTCTCTGTCTCTGTTGCCGGCATCAGTATCAGTTACTGGTCAAACCTTGGTGGACGCACTAAAAGGGTGACCAGTCGGGATTGGAGGGAGACGTCCCCTGATGCCCGTCAGGGGCCTCCTGGAAGGCCGTCCGGATCTGTAGAGGCCTCCAGGAAGGCCTTCCGGACCTGTCTGCTCCTCAGGGCACTCTTGCCCGTTGCGCCAGCCATCTAACCTAAACCACTTAATCTTTCCACAGCCAGGGCGCCCTCTTCCGTCGCGCCGGCAATTTAACCAAGTATTCCCTTCCACAGGCGCGCGGGGACACATCTACTGCAGTGTAACTAAAAGAACCGCAGAAGGAGGATTGGCCACCTCCATCTGGAGAACTTAGAAGTTCTCACCTGGAGGGACTGGAGGTCCCTATCAGGTTCTGGTAGAGAATTCTCATCTGGGTGGAAGCAAGGGTTGTGACCCTGGAGGTTCCATATCTGGAAATCGTGAGTCGGGAGCCTCAACGGCGTTCTCAGTGGACGCTGTTCGGGTTAAGACCTGGTAAGGATCCTGAATCTGGTAAAATTGGTGTGAATGACTGGACACCTGAGAGAGTGGTGAGAGTGACCGGCTGGTGGGTGTTAAAAAGTCCTGTGTGAATTTGTTTTGTTGCTGGTATTATCTGTCTCGTTCTTCTTTGCCCTATTCTCTTGTTAATTATGGGACAGGCTCAGGTAATTCCTAAAACCCTCCCTCTGAGCCATTTCTCAGAGTACTGTGCCAAGGGACAAAACTATGGCATGGAAATAAAAAGAAACAAAAAGAGCACCCCCTAGACCTAACACCCCCCACTCCAGATCTTCCCACCCATGTCTCAGGTAAACCTTCAAAGTGGAGTGGGCCCAGGGAGAACGGAAGTCAGTATCTAAACTAAGTCAAGTTTGTTGGTTTAATTAGGAAGAATATGTCTTTTGAGTTAGCAGCAGTAAATGTGAAACTTCAATCAAAGTTTACCTAAGGTCAAATAAGCCCGTATTATTTGTTAAAATCTGTGTTAGAATCTGTTAAAATCTATTAGCAAAGAAATGACTGAACTGATGGTTAATTGTCTGTCTCAAAGTTAACGGGTAATTACTAAAGTAGCTTTCACAGTCTTTGGTAACCTGAAATTTTGAAGTTTTGGTTGGATGACAAATGGAATTAAAATACGAACATCTAGGTCTTCACCAACTGGGATAAAATGCTAAAGCATTAATTACTGGAACTAGGTTTGTGCTTTTGACTTCCTACTGCAAGGAAACTAAGAGTATTTAAATCTGTTGGTAGACATGTTTTGTGCTTAACTGATTGATAAAATTGCCATCTAAAGAATCCTGTTGTAACTGTTTACAATTGGTTAATACTTAGCCACCACTAGAGACTAAAGAGTTTCTAAGAGTACAAAATTCTGCTAAGTGTAACTAAGACTGATGGAAATAAGGGAAGCAACCTTGTATGTACGAAAGTAGGAGATATGTAAGAAAGAGATAAGAGGGGCGCCTGGGTGGCTCAGTGGGTTAAAGCCTCTGCCTTTGATCCCATGACTCTGGGATCGAGCCCCACATCGGGTTTTCTGCTCTGCGGACAGCCTGCTTCCTCCTCTCTCTCTCTCTCTCTCTCTGCCTCTCTGCCTACCTGTGATCTCTGTCTGTCGGATGGATAAATAAAATCTTAAAAAAAAAAAAAAAGAGATAAGAAATGGGAAACCCAGTAAACCCACTATCTTAAGACTGCATGCGTAAGGATAACTTAAAAAAAAAATTTAAAAAAAGAGGCTGGTTTTCTCTCTGTTTAAAAGGGCGAAGTTTTCTTAGGTTAATTGATCGGCTACTAAAAGAAAAAGTAAATGGTTTTCTTTTTGCCTTCCCAGAAAACCCAGTTTCTATGTTTTGTTTTATCAGGTGTTTGACATCCGTAATTATATTTAGGCCTGTGTTTTAAAACTTTCTAAGATTTTAGCAACTGTCCACAAGATTTAAATTGTAAATGAATCTCTTTTGACTGATAAGGCTTTTCCTTGGTATGCTAAGTTACTCAGAAAGTACTGCAAAACCAATGACAAACCTTGGGTTACATTTGGGTAAATACTGTAACTACTCTTGAAGTTCTATACATTTCCTAAAGTTTTAATGTTTTGATAGGGTCATCACTGGATATTTCTGAGTTTTTGTCATATATAATTGTTTTAATTCTCTTGTAAAATGAGTTTTATCTTAAAGAAAATTCATATGGAAACTTTCAGGACAAATACAGGTATATGAGATGTTAAAAATCCCAGAACTGAAATGGGCAAGAATTTCCAGAAGTAAAAGCTGCAATCGGACTAAACCAGAATTAGTAACATGGGAGTAAATGAACTAAAAGATCATAGTGATGTATCTGTTATTTTAAACATCGCTCTAATGTTCGCTCTTCCAGACTAAGGAAACTTTTTCTTAAGATGTCTGTGACTTACAGAAATGTAAAAATATTTATTTGTAAACAAATTATTTGTAAACAAATGTAAAAATATTTATTTGTGACTTACAGAAATGTAAAAATTATTCAACTTTTCTATCTGAACCTTCTAAAACTCAAAAGATCTCAGTAAGTATTCTTTCCTCCATGGCAATAAGTCATTTGCATAAGTTCAATAAGAATCTGTCCTCTTTGTAACAGGACACCGTTGGAAACATGGGTTATTTTACCAAGACTTTGGCTGGAATGTCATGCATAGACTCAGATATGACCCGACAGCTTTAAGGAACTAAGGTTGACTTTATGAAACCTGGAGCCATAAAGCCCCTTGGAACTCTTGGCCTGATACCTTGCTTACACAGTTCCCAGCAGCCTCACCAGGTGAGTAAAGAATGTCACTTCCTGGCAGGTGCCGGAACCTCAGGATAGTTTGGGGTCCTCAGGAAGAGGAATCCACCCCCCCAAATTGACAGGTATTGCAGGCATATCTGATGGCAAGTACGTGGCTTGGTTTCTGGCCTGGAGAGCCTACTAAAAGTTCAACCTAGAGATTCCTTATAAGAAGTTCCAGCAAAGCAGATTCTAAAAGATCTATATGATCACTCACTGTTCTTGCTGAGCTTATGTAAATAATTAGGCCAGGTTTATTAAAATTGGACTTGTTTTTCAAACGAATTAGTCCTGATTTGGCTATCTCTGGAAATGAGGGTTATTTTAGGAGAGAAAAGTTATGTTTTAATAACATACCTCTATGGGTGTTAAATTCTAAATTTGATTGTTTTTAAATGTTTATTTGCCTAAGCTAGAAGAGAATTTGCACGATAGCTCGTTTAGATGATCTTGCTTTTGCCAGCCAGTCAATCCCAGATATAAAAAAAGAAACTTCAGAAAATTAAAGGATTTGAAGGGAAGAATCTGATTGAGTTAGTGGGAATAGTGGAAGTAGCCGCTGAGGACTGGGTCATGCTTGTGGGGGACGAGAGCTCTCTTACAGACTCTGCAGGAAAAGTGTATCAGGTGTCAGCAACGAAAGCACAGCTTTGTCAGAGCCACGCCACTTATTTAGGCTTTGATCTCCATGAGGGAGTTTCCTGGGACGGTGGGCTGCTGCAGGCTGTGGATATCCAGGTTCGTGGAGATGGCCTGACCCCTCTATGAACTGACTATGACCTAAGCTGAGGGCCCTCTACGAGACTGGGCCACCCCCGGACCCTCATTGATATCAACCGGGTGACTGGGTGTACGTCCAGAGATACCAACACCAGACACTTCAACCACGCTGGAAGGGACCCTACATCGTGATCCTGACCACTCCCACCGCTCTCAAGATCGACAGGATTACTCCCTGGGTCCACTACAGCCACGTCCGGCCAGCTGACCCACACGCTGTTCTCAAGGACTTTGTTCCAGAATGGAAAAGCCAACCAGACAAGGACATGGTTTGGGGAAGGTACCGACAATTAAAAAGGGCACATGTGCTAGTACAAACATGACTCCAACCTGGGGCGATGAGGTAAAATGGGCAACCCTGGGGGGTGATGGATGGAGGATATGCTCAGAGACTCCTTCTGCTCACCTTTGGTCCGTGCCTTTTAAACCGCCTGGTAACCTTTATCAACCAACGCCTCCAGACCATGCAGATCATGTTGTTAAGACATCAGTACCAACCCCTAGACTTAAACGAAGAGGAAGACAACAAGCTATAGACACTTAGGACCCAAGATTGGCTCCTCAGGTACTTGAGAGAGGGAGGAATGAAGGGCTAAACTAACTCCATTTTGAGACAGTAGCCATTTCGTTGTTTACATTAAACTGTGAGTGTCCAGTCTGCTTATCAAGGCCCAAACCGTCTGGCCGCTCCCGGCAACTTTAACCGCCCTGGCCCACCCTGGTAATCAGCAGAGCAACAGCAACCACAACTTTCCCACCCTGGTACAAACAACTTTCAAAAATATCCCCCCGACAAAGTAACCAATCCCCCGTCTGTAACCGCTAGTTCTGCTTCTGTACTTCCTGCTTGCTAAAGCGCGCGCTCCCTGTGACCAATCAGGTCATGCCAAATACCCTTTTTCAAATGTCAACCGATCGCCCCACCTCTGGAAAGTCCCTACCTTGTTTGTACATGCCTATAAAAACCTTGCATTTACTCACCTCAGGACCTCTTAGCGTCACCGCTTGCGAGTGCGCGGAGGACCAGGTTCGAACCTGCAATAAACGACCCTTGCTGCTTGGCTTTGACACACGTCTCTGGTGTTCTCTTTGGGGAATCCTCGCGACTTTGGGCATTACAGCCGAACATTTAGAGATCAGGTCGAGGAAGGGGACCTAGTGAAGGGCTCTGAGAATAAAGACCAAAGCTAGAAAAAAAACAGGAGAGTGTTTCACTGAATCTAAGAGAGATGTCAACTCTGACTTATCCCTTTAATAATGCATATATAACAAATTATAGTACTGTTTTCTTTGTAAAAAATCTTTTCACAATTCCCTTTTATGAATGATTTTCATGCAGTTCCTTCACACTTCATCAAGTGAATTTTTTTACTTAAAAAATGTTAACCAAAGAAATTAACTACATATGTAGTTCCCTTTGAGTTTTCCAATCCAGAGATATTAAAATTCTTAAACTCCTGTCAAAAGGGAAGTGAGCACAGCAGACATCAACCAATTACAGTCGAAATATGAATTAATGCATTGAAAGAGAAATTCAAAGAGTCAAATACTGAAAAAAACCCTTAAGAATTAGATAAACTTTAGATCCTAATGAAATACACTGTAAAGAAACTTGAAACTATTGAGCAAACTTGGACACTGCCTGGATATTTGATATCCAGAAATAAATATTTTTAAGTAGCATAATGACACTGTAGTAATCTTTTTTTAAAAAACAACAGTCTTCATTTTTTTAGATATCTAAACTGAAATATTTATAAGTGAAAAGATATGGTACCTCGTATTTGTTTCAAAATCATCAACAGGTTGGGGGCCAATGGAGAGAATAAGATGCATTGATAACTGTGGAAGATGGTGATGGATGTAAGAGTTCATTGTATTACTCTATTTTTGGATGGTTCGTTTCCTCATAATAAAAATTTCCTTTAATAAAGAAATTAAGAGCCAAATATTTGTCCCTAATGGCTTTCTTTAGCTCGTCCAAGAAGAAAATGATCTTTACTCTGCTGTATTACCATAGTCCCAGTGTGGGAGTGCTGACAATCCATGTTTGACTCACCATCTTGTTCATGTTCACTTCTCTCGGGGTTATGTCCCAGGCCCCTTGGAGATTAATATACATTCCTTAGAAGTGCCCACTAAAGTGAGGAATGTGGAGAGGTTTGCTTTGGCTTCCCAGGACTCTGTTTGACAGAACATAGTTTCTCCCTTCCTGATGCACAGGTGCTGCCAAATGACTAAAGGTTAGCTGTCAATTAAGTACTTGTGAACACTTTGATCTCACTATAATGCCCTTCTGTGGGTCCCCGCCCTCTATAAAATCTGTGGACTAAAGCCTGGACTTCTTGGAGAATAATTATGCCTTTGCCAAGGATCATCCATCTCCACAACAACCCCCTTAAAAGTTACCCTGAATAGAACTCCTGTAAACTGAATGGAGTCACCTGCTTCATTTTCCAATCCCAAAGCACCTCCTCAGTTTGGGGGATACTTTACTGTCCCTCCCTCACCTTCTAACACCCAGCCATTTAAATAACATGACACACCACAATAAGTAAGTTGCTACAAAATAACACACGTGGATGTAGAACCAGCAAAGTCAAACTGGGAAATTTAAAATTGTTTTCCCTTAAATGTTATACTAAACTGTTACTGTTCAAGACATCTCTGCAAAGAAGACATCCAGATGGCCAACAGACACATGAAAAAGTGTTCCACATCACTGGGCATCAGGGAAATACAAATCAAAACCACAATGAGATACCACCTCACACCAGTCAGAATGGCTAAAATGAACAAGTCAGGAAATGACAGATGCTGGCGAGGATGTGGAGAAAGGGGAACCCTCCTACACTGTTGGTGGGAATGCAAGCTGGTGCAACCACTCTGGAAAACAGCATGGAGGTTCCTCAAAAAATTGAAAATAGAGCTACCTTATGACCCAGCAATTGCACTACTGGGTATTTACTCTAAAGATACAAACGTAGTGATCCAAAGGGGCACGTGCACCCGAATGTTTATAGCAGCAATGTCCACAATAGCTAAACTATAGCTAAACTAGGGAAGAAGATGTCTTTTATATATATATATGTGTGTGTGTGTGTGTGTTACACATACATAATACATATATACATATGTATATACACACATATACACGTAAATACATATGTACACATGCATATACATGTATATGTGTCATATATATGTACATATCTATATATGTGTGTATATATATACATATATAGATCTATATATATGTATATATGACACATATACGTGTATATGCATGTGTACATGTGTGTATGTGTATACATATATGTATATGTGACACATATATGTGTATATGTGTGTATACACATATGTATTATGTATATATGTTTATATATATACACATACATAAATATATATATAACATCTTCTTCCATTCATCTGTTGATGGACATTTAGGCTCTTTCCATAGTGTGTATATATATACACACACACACATACACAAATATACAGAATATATATATTCGGTATATGTATACATACACACAATGGGATATTATGCAGCCATCAAAAAATGAAATCTTGGGGCGCCTGGGTGGCTCAGTGGGTTAAAGCCTCTGCCTTCGGCTCAGGTCATGATCTCAGGGTCCTGGGATCGAGCCCCACATCGGGCTCTCTGCTCAGCCAGGGAGCCTGCTTCCTCTGCACTCTCTCTCTCTGCCTGCCTCTCTGCCTACTTGTGATTTCTATCTGTTAAATAAATAAATAAATAAATAAATATTAAAAAAAAAAAGAAATCTTGCCATTTGCAATGACATGGATGGAACTAGAGGGTACTATGCTAAGCAAAACAAGTCAATCAGAGGCGCCTGGGTGACTCAGTGGGTTAAAGCCTCTGCCTTCAGCTCAGGTCATGATCCCAGGGTCCTGGGATCAAGCCCGGCATCAAGATCTCTGCTCAGCGGGGAGCCTGCTTTCTCCTCTCTCTCTACCTACTTCTCTGTCTGCTTGTAATCTCCGTCTGTCAAATAAATAAATAAAATCTTTTAAAAAAAAAACCAGTCAATCAGAGAAAGAAAACTATCATATGATTTCACTGATATGAGGAATTTGAGAAACAAGAGAGGATCATAGGAGAAGGGAGGGAAAAATGAAACAAGATGAAACCGAGAGGGAGACAAACCATAAGAGATTTTTTTTTTTTTAAGATTTTTTATTTATTTATTTGTCAGAGAGAGAGAGCGGGCGAGCGAGCAGAGGCAGACAGAGCAGCAGGCAGAGGGAGAAGCAGGCTCCCCCGCCAAGCAAGGAGCCCGATGTGGGACTCGATCCCAGGACGCTGGGATCATGACCTGAGCCGAAGGCAGCCGCCCAACCAACTGAGCCACCCAGGCGTCCCACCATAAGAGATTCTTAATCTCAAGAAACAAACTGAGGGTTGTCGGAGGGGAAGGAGGTGGGAGGGATAGGGTAGCTGGGTGATGGACATTGGTGAGGGTATGTGCTGTGAATTGTGTAAGACTGATCACTCACAGACCTGTACCCCTGAAACAAATACATTAGATGTTAATAAAAAAACAGTTACTGGGGCGCCTGGGTGGCTCAGTGGGTTAAAGCCTCTGCCTTGGGCTCAGGTCATGATCCCAGGGTCCTGGGATTGAGCCCCGCATCCGGCTCTCTGCTCAGCGGGAAGCCTGCTTCCCTTCCTCTCTCTGCCTGCCTCCCTGCCTACTTGTGATCTCTGTCAAATGAATAAATAAAATCTTTTAAAAAAACCAGTTACTATCAGTAACCTAATTTTAAAAAAATGTTTATTAAAAATTTGTACAATAACCACTAAGTATATTTCTTATAAAACAAAAAAATTCCTGGGGCGCCTGGGTGGCTCAGGGGGTTAAAGCCTCTGCTTTCAGCTCGGGTCATGATCCCAGGGTCCTGGGATCGAGCCCCACATCGGGTTCTCTGCTCGGCTGGAAGCCTGCTTCCTCCTCTCTCTGCCTGCCTCTCTGCCTACTTGTGATCTCTGTCAAATAAATAAATAAAACCTTTAAAAAAAAATTCCTGACATCATGTAAGCCAAAACATAAAAATCACTCATAATCCTAGACTGAATGAGACATGGCCTTTGTTCATACTGTTTATTCATTTTGTCCATGCATATGTTTTTGTCTATTAAAAGTGAGTTCTCACTGTACATATTGTTTGTATTTTGTTTTTAACTTTGACTGTGAATATATTTCATCTCAATAAAAATTGTAGTAGAACACTCAGACACCTAAGTATTTTTCCACTCAGCAGTCTTCTCTCACTCATATCTGTGATTAGTTCTCCTTTGTGATTTCTGATCTTATTGATTTTTTTCCTCATCATGCTTGGAAAAAATTGTAGGAGTCAAATTTCTTACATTCCCCCCCCAAAAAAGTCTTTTTTTTAAGATTTTTTATTTATTTATTTGACAGACAGAGATCACAAATAGGCAGAGAGGCAGGCAGAGAGAGGAAAGGAAGCACGCTCCCCGCTGAGCAGAGAGCCAGATGCAGGACTCGATCCCAAGACCCTGAGATCATGACCTGAGCCGAAGGCAGCGGCTTAACCCACTGAGCCACCAAGGCGCCCCCCAAAAAAGGTTTTTAATTTTGTCTTTTTTGTGTGCTTTCTAATTAATATCTTATTTTATTCTTAGTAGTCCTTTCTTAATTTCATGAGTATTTGATTCCTTCGGTTTCCATTGTTTGTATTTAATACTGAGGATATTTGAGATAATACAATTTCCTCCTGTAGGTTTTATTACATATTCCTATTTCCACTGATTCCTCAATTCTATCTCTTTTAAATTCTTCCTTGATCCAAGGTTATTCCAGAGTGTTTAAATACATAATTCATTATGTTTTAACTTTATTGGTTAATAATCAGATAGGATCCTAAAGCACTGAAATTTCATAATGATGTACTAAGGCATAAGTTTATTTCATTTTCATTTATTTTTCCAGCCATTAAGTGGGCCCTTTGAATGTAAAAACATATCTTTCAGTTCTAGGGAGTTTCCTTAAATTGTGTTTTATTATATCCTGCCCTTTTCCCTCTGACCTCAACTTCTAGAAATATTCTTCAGGTATCAGATTTCTTGAACTGGTCAATTTTTTTAAAATTCTATTTAAATGGGTATGGAAAAAATTGTACTTAAAATTTGTTTCTACTTTATTTACCGAATTAGCTGAATATATATTCAGTTTTATCTCAAACTTTCTATCAAGTTTTCATTTTTGCTATCATTTTTTTTAAAGATTTATTTGGGGAGTGGGGGAGAGGGAGAAAGAATCTCCAGTAGACTCCCCACAGAGGAGCCCAATAGGAAACCATCTCCTGACCCCAAGATCATGACCTGAGCCAAAACCAAGAGTCAGATGCTTAACTGACCAAGGCACTCAAGCACCCTTTTGCTAGCACATTTCTTAATTTCCAAGAAGTCATTTTGCTCACTGAACATTTCTTACCATGATAGAACACTGTTTTCCATATACGTATTATTTTCTCATATCTCTGATACAATTGACGGTAATTCTCTTCTCCCTGCATGCATTATTTTTTTTAAGATTTTTTGTTTGTTTGTTTATTCATTTGACAGCACAAGTAGGCAGAGAGGCAAGCAGAGAGTGAGAGGGGGGAAAAGGCTCCCCGCCGAAGCAGAGAGCCCGATGCAGGACTTGATCCCAGGATCCCGAGATCATGACCTGAGCCGAAGGCAGCAGCCTAACCCACTGAGCCACCCAGGTGCCCCTGCATGCATTATTTTTTCTAAGATTTCTTCCTAAGCATTTCAGTCTCTGCCTTCCATATTAGAGACTTTCACAATCTGGTGATTCTTGGCTAGAGGTTCATATTGAAGCATGAGCTCTCCAAGAGCAGATCTAATGTTCTGTTCTCCCATTAGAGGCTTGAAACAAGTTGCCTTCACTATTAGACCTGGCTGGGCCTTCTGTTGGTGAATTTCTGACATCATTATCTTTTGGGTCTTGTGTCTTGGGCTGGTCCGATCTCTCTGCAAAGGTGCTTCTGATTCAGGGCCTTCATGTACATGTCCATGGGTATCATTCACATAAATGGTGTAGGAAAGGCTTCCCCAAAGCTGTGCAACCTAGCAGTTTTTCCCTCAAAGATCTGCTGACTGAACAGCCCTTTGGAGTGGAGGAAGGAGGTAAAGGAAGGAGAATCTCAACATCTATTATGACATTTTCATTTAATCTTTTTCCTAAGTTACCCACCCCACCCCATCTTTTCCAGGATCCCTCTCTACCCCACGCCCTTACTTCCCAAAAGGTCTCTCTTCCTTATGCTTTCTAATCATCTACAGGGATTGAAGAGAAGCAGAGCCATATGGAATGTCTTTACCTGTCTTTAGCTTTACCCTAGCCTCTACCTCTGGAAGTGTCTGGGTCTTCTGGGTGTTTCTATGGTACAAAATGGGTGGCTTCTTGGCTTCCCCTACAAGTAGTTCAGTTTCTGGGTCTTATCAGAGTTTCTGTGTAACAAAGTGGATTCTTGGCTTTCCCTCCCACTAGCTCATGATCTGACTTTCTTGTGTCAGCCAAGTCAGTGTCCCCATCCATGTGCTTCATATCCTCAAAGACATGGCTTTTTCTTTATCCATCCCTTTTGTTCTTGTGAGTGTGCCTTTTCACTTTTATGGAAGTTAATACCTTTGTCCAGTCCTCCATCTTTAACAGAAAGTATGGCAAAAGAGATCTCAAGCAAATCTCCCAAACATGTAAATTCCAGTCTTACACAGGAGATAATGATTTTACATCATTTAGAAGATTGAGAGAATCCATTCTAGTGAGAACTGTAAAGTGACATAATGTAAATTTTCCTCACTGCTCTGGTATTTTGGTTATTTGGTATCACTTGACTAGATTTTTCTAGAAGACTATTTTATACTGAAAGTTAAGTTCCAATACTTCACTTTGTAACACTCAGATGCATGGTTGCTTATCTCACTTTTGAACATCTTTGAGGAAAAGAACCTTTACTTTATACTCCATCTCTTCAAAAATCCATTTCAGTAACTTGAGTTTATAAAACTATTAAGGCACTCATGCTTCAGCTTCTGTACTTTACAAGTACTCCGTGTAGCTGAAAAAAAAAATCATTTCAGTTGCCTAAAAAACAGCTTTTAGGTGCTCAAAGATTATAGTAAGCTTCTTATGATGGTCAGTCCAAAATAAAATATAAAACCATTTTTATTCTAAGCTAAACTGAACCAAAATATAGATGCTTGTGTGAGACATGATCTTGTAAATGTCTCTTTATCCTTTGGACATGACTTTTAGAAAGCTATAAGTGATCATGTTTACCTTTCCAAAAATATGAAATGCTACTTTAATCTGCACAGTCCCTAAGTATTTGAAGTCCTCGGAGAACTCTGCCAAAGTTTAAAAAGTCTGGGCAACTCAAATATACAAAATCATGAGAGAGTGGTTATTTATAGATATTTCCATCTTTCTGTGCCAGTTTTTTTTTTTTCAAGATTTTATTCATTCATTTGACAGAGAGAGATCACAAGTAGGCAGAGAGGCAGGCAGAGAGAGAGAGGAGGAATCAGGCTCTCTGCCAAGCAGAGAGCCCGATGCGGGACTCGATCCCAGGACCCTGAGATCATGACCCGAGCCGAAGGCAGAGGCCTAACCCACTGAGCCACCCAGGTGCCCTGTGCCAGTTATTCTTAAAATACGCTTGCGATGAAGGAAAATGACATTTGTTGTATTAAGTGAAAATATATAATGTGAAGTTAAAACTTCCAAAGTTTTATCCTAAGAATAGGATAGGATTTATTCAAAACTGAATACAGTAATTAAGAATGAAAAATGAAATATACTCTAA